>PITA01006577.1:0-98868 GCA_004023965.1 Spilogale gracilis
TTTTTTTTTTTTTAAAGATTTTATTTATTTGACAGAGAGAAACACAGCCAGAGAGGGAACACAAGCAGGGGGAGTGAGAGAGGGAGAAGCAGGCTTCCCGCCGAGCAGGGAGCCCGATGTGGGACTCGATCCTGGGTCTCCGGGATCATGACCTGAGCCGAAGGCAGTCGCTTAACCAACTGAGCCACCCAGGCGCCCCTATTTTTAACTTTTTAAATATTTTTTCTATTTTGTAAAATGCCTTTAATTTTCAAGAACTCTTAATGTGTTTTGTATTCCTTTTTTGTAGCATCCTGCTCTCGTGGATGCTGTCTTCTCTTATCTCCCCAATAATAAAGAAAATTGCTTCTTGTATTGTTTTTTAGTTTCTGGGTTTTTTAAAGTTTTTATTTATTTATTTGACATAGAGATCACAAATAGGCAGAGAGGAGGAAGCAGGCAGAGAGAGAGGAGGAAGCAGGCTCCCTGCTGAGCAGAGAGCCAGACATGGGCCATGATCCCAGGACCCTGAGATTATGACCTGAGCTGAAAGCAGAGGCTTTAACCCACTGAGCCACCCAGGTGCCCTAGTTTCTGTTTTCTTTCCATCATGGTAGAATCTTCCCTCACAAGTCAAGTGATCCATTTCTATCTGTTTATATTTGAGTGAAGTATTAAAAGCTGATTAGAGGTGGGGCGCCTGGGTGTCTCAGTTGGTTAGGCGACTGCCTTCGGCTCAGGTCATGATCCTGGAGACCCGGGATCAGAGTCCCACATCGGGCTCCCTGCTCAGCAGAAGCCTGCTTTTCCCTCTCTCACTCCCCCTGCTTGTGTTCCCTCTCTGGCTGTGTTTCTCTCTGTCAAATAAATAAAATCTTAAAAAAAAAAAAAAGCTGATTAGAGGGACACCTGTGTGGCTCAGCTGTTAAGCATCTGCCTTTGGCTAAGGTCACAATCCCAGAGTCCTGGGATGAGTCCCACTTTGGACCTCCTTGTTCTGTGGAGAGCCTGCTTCTCCTGTCTGCTGCTCCTCCTGCTTGTGCTCTGTCTCTAACAAATAAATACAATCAAAACAATTAAAAGCTGATTAGATACAGTGTGTGTGTGTGTGTGTGTGTGTGTGTGTGTGTGTGTGTGTTGGGGAGCTCTGGGGAGCCCCATCGACTTTAAGGCTTCATTGTAGAGTGCTGGATGCTGCTTGACTTATGTGAACCTCAAATCAATCTCTTTTCAGTCTCTCTACTCATCTTGGACTCAAAGATAATCTTTTTTTTTTTTTTTAAGATTTTATTTATTTATTTGACAGAGAGAAACACAGCTAGAGAGGGAACACAAGCAGGGGGAGTGAGAGCGGGAGGGGAAAAGCAGGCTTCCCGCTGAGCAGGGAGACCGATGCAGGGTTCCATCCTGGGACTCCGGGATCATGATGTGAGCTGAAAGTAGATGTTTAACCACTGAGCCACCGAGGTGCCCCAGCGATAATCTTTAGGTATTTATTCTGCCTATAGGCGTTTATTTATCTGTCTGTTAGGTCCCTGTGACTTCCGGGGAGTCTGGATTATATCTGTATTTTTGATATCCTTGATCTACTGGTGGTTCCTGCTCATTATTAGTCATCCATTCCTGAGTAGCAAATTACCCTAAACTAAAGGCTTAAAACAACATTTGTTATCTCACAGTTCTGTGGGTCAGAAGTCTGCATGCAGTATAGTTGGGTTCTTTACTTTAGTAACTCACAGTCAAGGTGTTGGGTGTGGCTGAAGCTGTCTCAAGGCTCAGCTGGGAAAGATCTACTCCCAGGTTCACGCACGTGCTTGTTGGCAGGATCCTGTTCCTTGCTTGGCTGCTGGCCAAAGGTCCCCCTCGCTTCTTTATCACATGACTCTCTCCAGGGCAGGTCAGAGCCCTGCGGCTTGCTTGACAGTGTAAGCAGGTCAGAAGAGCCAGCGAGAAAGTGTGAGCAAGACGTGCCTCAGTCTTTTATAACATGATCTCAGAAGTGATGTGCCACCACTTTTGCCATTGTCTATTTTTATTTTTTAATTATTTTTTTCAAAGACGTTATTTATTTATTTGTCAGAGAGATAGAGCACAGGCAGGGGGAGTGGGTGAGGGAGAAGTAGGCTCCCCGATGAGCAAGGAGTCCCATGAAGGACTCCATCCCAGCACACTGGGGTCATGACTTGAGCTGAAGGCAGAAGTTTGAGCCACCCTCGCATCCCTGCCATAGTCTATTTTTAGAAGCAATTCATACTCCAGGGGATTATACAAGGGAGTGAATAATAGGAGGCAAGGGTCACCGGGGGACATCTTGAGAAGGCTGCCTACCATTTCCCTCCAGAGAACACTTCTGCTACGAAGCCTCTGTCTCCCGGGTATAGTATTGCTGGGCTTCTCAAACTTTTTTGTGCAGATAGGTCACCAGGAGCTCTTGTTAGCATGCAGATTCTGCTTTAGTAACTCTAGGGTGGGGTTTGAGATTCTGACTGGTAATGCTAATGCTTCTGGTCCAGGGCCACACTTTGAATAGTGAGGTAGTAAAAAAACCAACATGCCTCTTGGCTTACCCTAAAAAAAATTATATTTGGCCTCTCTTCCAAGATTGAGAGAAGACTCATACATAAAAGATCATTACTAGGTCGGCTTCCACCATGGTGGACCGTGGCCAGGGCCAAAAAGTACAGAAGGTGATGGTTCAACCCATCAGCCTCATCTTCAGACTTGCAAAATAGATCTCGTACTCAGGTATGGCTTTATGAGCAAGTGAACATGTGGGTAGAGGGCTGTATGATTGGTTTTGATGAGTACATGAACCTCGTATTAGATGATGCTGAAGAGATTCATTCTAAAACAAAGTCAAAAAAACAACTAGGTCAGATCATGCTAAAAGATGATAATATTATCCAAAGTGTCTCCAACTAGAAATGATCAACGAAGTGCGAAATTCTTGAGAAAGCCATGTAGTTTGTTTTTTTTAGATGTCCTTTGTTGTGAGTGTAGTTCTAAAACATTTGCTCTTATTGTTTTCATTACCTTTATGTTATTACCAGAGGAAAATAAAAGCTGTGGAATTGTTTTTATTAAAAAAAAAAAAAAGGTCATTACTAGTCCAAAAGCCTAACATGTTAGTCACAAATTACAAAGTCTTTGGATGTTCCAACTTATTGCCTTAAAACAATGGAATCCAGACATATGAAAAATCAGTATGTAGTCTCTTGGTTATGATGTAAATGGTAGGGCATTCCTTCTTCAATTTTCTTTTATGAAACTGTATCATGAGGAGGAGGAATGCGTTTTTATATAGATTTAGAGGGTAAGAGACAGTCCTGGATATTGACTATGGTTTACATGACAATCCTATTGTTACCACTATTAAGACATTTTGTTTTTCCTGCACAGCCAGAAAGAAGTGTCTAAGCCTTAGGAATACATTTAATTTCTAGAATATAGATAAATAAATCTATAGGTAATTAGTAAAGACTTGCTAGCAGTAAGCATACCAATTCATGAGACTAGCAGTTTACTCCTAGAGTCTGTGGGCAGAAATTCATCCAGGTCTGTAGGAAGAACTGAAATCAGAAGCCCAAGCAATGTGGGTTTTGCATTTAGAATCTTACCCAGCCATATAACATCCTGTCATATTATATACACGTTACAGGGCACAAATCTTGCTCACTTGGGGGCATGGTGCAAAGAATCTGGAAAGAGGCAGTCATTGGCCTTATACACTTAGTCACATAGTCCTATAGCCCTGAAATACAGGACTGATCAATTCTCTGGTGGTGGATGCTATTGGCTTCATAAGCAGTGTTTTCAAACTTGAGTGCATCAGCATCACCTGGAGGGTTTGTTAAAACACAAATTGCAGGCACCTGGGTGGCTCAGTGGGTTAAAGTCTCTGCTTTCAGCTCAAGTCATGATCTTGGGGTCCTGGGATCGAGGCCTGTGTCTGGCTCTCTGCTCAGCAGGGAGCCTGCTTCCTCCTCTCTCTCTGCCTGCCTCTCTGCCTACTTGTGATCTCTCTGTCAAATAAATAACAAAATCTTTAAAAAAAAGCAAATAAACACAAATTGCTGGCATCACTTGCAGAGTTTCTGATTCATAAGGCCTGGGGTAGGGTTCAAGAAATAGCATTTTCACAAGTTCCTAGGTGGTGCTGCTGCAGCTGATCCAGTGACTATACACTTTGAGAGCCACTGGTCCACTGGTCCAGGTCAAAGGGAGACACCCGAGTCTCTAAGTGCCTTCTGAGTGTAGCTGATAAATTGGGATACAGAACTTAGGAGATTGTTCAGTTAATGGGGGTCACACTAGGACAGATTCCACTGCTGGATTCTCAGATGAGTTTTCAAAATCAGGAAGATTGGATGGGAAGATGAGTGAAAAAGTCAGCAAGACATGTTGTTCTTTTAGTGAGATAACATGCCTTATTGTTAGGGGTAGCTCTTTGTATTTGATGCTTTTTTTTTTTTTTTAAAGATTTTATTTATTTATTTGACACAGAGAGATCACAAGTAGGCAGAGAGGCAGGTGGAGAGAGAGGAGGAAACAGGCTTCCCGCTGAGCAGAGAGCCTGATGTGGGCCTCGATCCCAGGACCCTGAGATCATGATCTGAGCTGAAGGCAGAGGCTTTTAACCCACTGAGCCACCCACGTGCCCATGTATTTGATGCTTTTGGTTTCTTTTTCCCCCCAGAGGAAGAATAGATTTTTTTTCAAACTGTGATAAGAGTATTGAAGATAATCAATACTCAATACTCAAACATTTCTTATAGCATTTTAGTTTGTTGAACAGCCATGCAACGTTTTTTTCTTTCTTTCCATTCTTTTTTTTCCCCCAAATTTCTATTTAGTGTGTTATTAAATCAATAGAGGACTTAAATTCAACCAGGTTTTCCATGTCATATTGTATAGATTGCACTCATTACATGTAGACATAACCCTTTCTCCTACTAGATTCTCTTCTGAGGGAGCAGTCCCATTCCAATGCTATAAGATATTATTGATGGTGGACAATAAAGGGCTTAGAATAGACAAGAGAGTGCATCTGTATCTGGAATGCTATTCTATTGACCTTCAGCTGCACAGAGGATAAAACAATGGTGTGGAAACATCCTCTGGAGTGGGGACCTTTCCGTATCCACTTGGTATCTGACTCATTCCTTTCTCTGGAGTATCCTTTCTCCTTACACCAACACTTAGAAAATGCTACCAGGTAGAGGGGATGAAAATGTTTAATCTGAGAAGTATATCTTGTTTTTGATGCTGCAATGCGGTATTCAGATCAGGATTGACTGTGTGTGTTACTCTTTAAAATTGTACTCTGTTTGAATAGTGATAGCTGCAACAGTATAGTCCATCTCATATGCTATTTAAAATATGACCTTGATGTTCCTTTTAAGAGATTGAGGTCTATGTGCCCTATCTTCCAATCTGGGTATGCTTGTAACTCCCTTGCTACGGACCAATAATGCAGTGAAATTGATGTCTGACTTCAGAAGCGTGGTCAGAAAAAGAGAGACAGCTTCTTCCCAATTCCCTGGCATGCTTGCTCTGGAGCCCTGGCCTACTCTGTTGTAAGCAGTCTGAATGCCCTGAGGCCAACAAGCTGCCCGGGACTCCAGAGTAGCCCATATATAGAGACAATGTAGAGAAGCTCTGCAACTATGAAGAGAGATGAAGGCTGGGCCAGCCCCTTGCCGCTCCAGCCCCCTGCTGTTCTGGCTCCACCTACTGTCTGATTGCCAGTGTTAAGACTGAGTCATAAATGCCCAACCAGGGGCTCCCCAAATTCCTGACTCATAGAAGCCAGCAGAGATAAGAACATGATTGCTGCTATTTTATTTTGTTTTCTTTTCTTTTTAAAAGATTTTGTTTTTAATAATCTCTACACCCAGTGTGCGGCTCAAACTCACAACCCCTGAGATCAAGAGATAGATACTTCACTGACTGAGCCTGCCAGGCACCCTATGGCTGCTGCCAGTTTACATCACTAAGTTTTGGGGTAATTTGTTACACTGCAGTAGTAACTGGACTAATCCCTATAATAGGTAAGAATGATTAAAGCAATTTTATTAATGGGGCTTCTTCAGTTATAAGAGAAACCGACTCTGGTCAGCTCAATCAACACTGATAAGATAAATGTCCAAATTAAGAAGTTAGAAAAATCAGATTAAAAGCGAATGGAAGAAGGGAAAGCAAGATAAAGAGCAGAAATTGGTGAAGTTGAAAGCAAAAAGAATGAATTAATAAATTAAATCTTTGGTGAAGCTAATAGATACATCTCTAGTAGGACCAAGTAAAGAAAAAAGCAGTGCAAACAAAATTAGGAATGAGAAACTAGAATTGATGGAGATTAAAGAGATAATAAGAGAATAAACTCGAAAACTTATATAACATGGACAGACTCCTAGAATGATAATTTATCATGCTGACTCAGAAAGAGGAAGAAAGGCTCTATAAATCTGTAATGTCCAGTACGGGTACTATTACATGTGACTTTTGACACTTGAAACAAGGCTAGCGTAACTAAGGGGCTAAATTTAAATTATATCTAAGTTTTAAAAGATTTTATTTATTTACTTGAGAGTGAGAGAGTATGACGGCAGATAGGAGCAGAGGGAGAGGGACAAGCGGACTTCATGCTGAGTGTGGCGCTCAACTCAGGGCTTGATCCCATGGCCCTGAAATCATGATCTGAGTTGAAATCACGAGTTGGCTGCTTAATTGACTGAGCCACCAGCTGCCTCAATTTTATCTATTCTTTTTAAAAAAAGTTTATCTGATTTTAAATAATTTAAATTTTAATTTAAAAACTGGAACAGTGTAAAAATATTTTTCTGTTAAACAGGGTTGACTCTTTCGCTAGGACTATATTTCACTTTATTGCATCTTTTAAGATATTATTATCATACTATAGTGTGTGTTGGATGTGTATGCCATTTCTATGCACAGATATGATACTGTATTAGAATATTTTATGAAGACATAAAATGAGAATATGATTTATCTAGTGATACATATGTATATCATAATTAAATTTTAATTATTTAATTATAATTTTTAAAAAAAGATTTATTTATTTGGGGGGAGGGGAAGAGGGAGAATGAGAGAGAAACTCCATGCAGACTCCATTCTGAGTGTGGAGCCGGACGTGAGACTCAATCCCAGGACCCCAAGATCATGACCTGAGCTGAAATCGAGTCAGAAGCTTCACCAACTCAGGCACCCCAATTAAATTATTTTTCTAGTTAAAAAATAAGTATAGACAAATTTTTGAATTTACAGTAAAGACATACTTTGATGCAGATTTGAAAGATGATAATAAAAGGTAGTCCTTTGACTGAAACAGTAAAGAAAAAAAAGAGTCGGGAAGAAAGTACATAACAAATATTACAATGCTGGGCAATTTCAATTTGTTGTGGGAGAGAAAATGCACAAAGTTATTGACATGTGGTGATGCCACTGCTCTGCGACATCTGTGCTGTGTATTCTTGTGTTTTAAACATTTCTGTTTTCATTTCTAATAGGTGACTGCGGATAAATATATCCCACAAAAAAGTCCTTTGTGGTCTTTAATCATTACAAGAGTATAAATTAAAATGTTTGAGAATGCCTGAACCAGGGCATAGAGAAGACAAAATGGAATATTATTATGATATTAGGAACTAGCAATATTCATTAGAACATTTTTAAAATGAGGAATGACCTTGGACATTTTTAACTGGCTTTAACTTAAAAAAAAAAATATGGGGCACCTGGGTGGCTCAGTTGGTTAAGGGACTGCCTTCGGCTCAGGTCATGATCCTGGAGACCCGGGATGGAGCCCCACATCGGGCTCCCTGCTCAGCTTCTCCCTTTATCACTCCCCCTGCTTGTGTTCCCTCTCTGGCTGTGTTTCTCTCTGTCAAATAAATAAAATCTTTAAAAAAAAATCCATCTTCTTTCTCAATACCTCTTTCATCAAGGTCCTCATACTGCAATTCCTTCCTTGATCTGTTTTACTGGATATCAGGACTAGACAACTCTAACATTTAGGCTCTTCTCTTCTTTATCCACATCCAGATTGACCCATCCTGCATTCGGTTTCCCAGGGCCCTGGTGTTAGTGAAATATAAGAATTAATGAGGAATCTTCCACAGGAACTCATCTGGCTTTTTTAAAAAAAGATTTTATTTTGTAAGCAACCTCTTCACCCAACATGGGGCTCAAGCCTACAACCCTGAGATCAAGAGCCAAATGCTCCACCAATTGAGCCAGCCAGGTGCCCCTTAATTTGCGTGTTTTTTTTTGTTTTTAAACAGATGACTTTTGAAGACACAGTCTTCATTCAGCAGAATTAGTTTGGTCAGAGGAATGAGGAATAGGTAGAAATCCACCACGAATAGTCTGAGAATCCCTACAGACTGAGCCAAGGACTCTATAGGGTTAATACATAAGGTTCCTTGGAATGACAGCAGCAAAAGGCAATTTCCACTGAAGCAACAGCACCAACTCTAGCCCTGATGAACCTAATGTTTCCAGTGGCCAGTGGTGTGGCTGGTGATTGACCTGGATTTTTACAGTCTCTGGTAGTTATCACAATGCCTCTCAGGTAAGAGGTGGGTTTTTGAAAACATGAAGCTCATGGACACAGATTTTATTTCATTTATTTATTTATTTTAAAGATTTTATTTATTTATTTGACAGAGAGAAACACAGCCAGAGAGGGAACACAAGCAGGGGGAGTGAGAGAGGGAGAAGCAGGTTTCCTGCCTAGCAGGGAGCCCTATGTGGGACTTGATCCCAGGTCTCTGGGATCATGACCTGAGCCGAAGGCAGAGGCTTTAACCCACTGAGCCACCCAGGCGCCTGGCTTTACTTTTTAGACAGTTTTACATCCATGGCAAAATTAAGCAAAATACAGAGAGTTCCAGTATACATTCTGTCCCCATGAATACACATAGCCTCCCCCACTAGCAATAGCCCATACAACAGGGTACATTTGTCACCACCAATGAACTTATACTGACAAATCATAATTATACAAAGTCAATAGTTTATATCAGCGTTTATTTTTTTTTCCTTGCCGCGAGCCGCCTGCATGGTCAATTAGGTGATTGCCCTCTGCAAGGCAGGGAACACTGACCCTCCCATAAAGTGTGAGAAGTTTGCGTTGGGCAGTAGTTTCTCCGCCCTGCTTGTTTGCCATTCTTTGTATGGAATGCTTGACATTTAAAAACCATGTCTGGTATATAGCAAAATGCTTTTGTTTCTACTACCATCGTTAAAAATAGCTTAATCTTAGATATCCCGCAGCTCTGTGGAAGAGATTGTCGAGACTCTTGAATGGTTAAATAAAGGGCTTAATGTAAGAAATAAAACTGTACTAACAAAAACATTGCCACACATACAAAGGATCCATAAAGAGTTCTGCTTGAGAAAAGAGGTTTGAGCAAGTGTTTACCTTTGCAAAATAAATTATCTTTCTCCTTGATGCCAGACAAACTAAGTTTTGTTCATTCTATTAATAATGTAGCTAAAACTTTGCACACAACTCATCTAAGCCTTTCAGTTGCCTTCTTGTTTGTAAGAGCTGCTTAAAAAACACCATATCATTAGTCTACCCTTTATCGTCTAGGCACCAAATGTAAGAAACTGTAAAAAACAAAAAAAACCTTACTGAATAACATGTCCTTGGTTTGGTTTAAGGAGTTAACTCTGAATTGTAGATAGGTACACCTGCAAAAACATGTTTCAGTGATCAAAGCACTACGTTTCTCTAACAAAGACACTGTATAATCAAAAATCACTCTCTGTAACAAAGTTTTCCTTCATGAGAATCTTTAACTTGTTGCCTGTAAATAAAGACACTGAGAGCCTGCAAGGCGTAGATGCCTGGCAGGTGATCGGAATCTTCGGGGCTCTCTCATTTCCTATCACTGACGCCGTCCCCACCTTCTGGAATCCTACCGGTTAGTGGTTGGTGGGGCTTGGCTCCCGGCATTTCCTAAGGATTTTATTTATTCATTTGACAGGGGGGAACACAGCCGGGGGAGTGAGAGAGGAAGATGCAAGCATCCCACCGAGCAGGGAGCCTGATGCAGGGCTCCAATCCCAGGATTCCGGGATCGTGACCTGAGCCGAAGGCAGATGCTTAATGACTGAGCCACCCAGGCGCTCCTCAGCGTTTAGTCTTGGTTGTACATTGTACATGTATCCACCATCATAGTATCATACAGAACAGTTTTGCTGCCCTAAAAAATCATCTGTGCTCTACCTTTTCATCCCTCTGCCTCCCTAACCCCTGGTAATCAATGATATTTTTACTCTCTTCATAGCTTTGCCTTTTCCAGAATGTCATATAGTGGAGTCATACAGTATGTAGCCTTTTCAGAGAGGTATCCTCTTTTATGATTTCTTTTCTTCCTTCTAGACTGCTCATACTGGCCTCAGAAACAGATGGTGGTTGATAAATAAAATGAAAAAGCAAGCTACAAAGTGTAGCCTGGGGAACTCTTTCTCTCTCTCTCTCTCTTTTTTTTTAAGATTTTATTTGACAGAGAGAAACACAGCCAGAGAGGGAACACAAGCAGGGGGAGTGAGAGAGGGAGAAGCAGGCTTCCCGCTGAGCAGGGAGCCTGATGTGGGACTCAATCCTGGGTCCGGGATCATGACCTGAGCCAAAGGCAGTCGCTTAACCAAATGAGCCACCCAGCGAACTCTTGCATCAGCATCACATAGAGTGATGAAGCCCTGAGGTAGAGAAGAAGAGAGAGAACCGAGGTTAGAGAACAGTGTTTAGGGGGTGGCAGACAAGCCTTGGAAAGAGAATCAGGGCCTACAGCTTGTGCTGGGCTTTGCAGGTCAGGCTCAGGCATTGGAGTTTCCTCAAAGTGCAATAGGAAGCTATTTGGAGGGTTTTGAGCAGAGTAATCGGATCTCATTTATATTAAAAAAATGACACAGAGAGGGAGAAATGACTGTAGGTCCCTCTTCCCAGTTAGAGAACTATTACATTAGTGCTGCAAGAGATGATGGTCATTTGGTCTAGAGTAATAGCAATGCTGATGGAGAGAAGCATAGAAATTGAAGACATATGAAGGTAGAATAGCTGAGATTTGTTAATTTATTAAATACGGTTATAGAAGGCAGAGTGACACACACACACACACACACACACACACAAAACAGAAAAAGTGCAAATTGCTGGTTTTAGGATCTGGCAGATTGCCAAAATAGTAAAGACTGAGATGGAGAAGGGAAGAATTGTGTGTGTGCGTGTGCGTATAAGGAATTGGGGGGCAGGAGTACGGCACATATAAAAATGTTTTACACATTACATTTCCCCCATTTTGTACTGAACATGTTCAAAGAACAAATTGGAAAATAATTTTATGAATACGTCTTAATAACATGTATAGCTACCGTCTTAATATACTTCTATCCATTTATCCACTCCATCAGCCCATCTTACTTTTGTAATATGTTTTAGTTGCAGAGATCAATGCGCTTCCCTCTGCATACTTCAGTATACATGTCATTTATTTCCAGTTTTTCTTTTGATATAAAATTTATATACAAGGTGAAATGCACAAATCGTAAGTGTGCATTCACTGTCTTTAACACACGTACACCCCTGTCTACACCTTAAACTT
This sequence comes from Spilogale gracilis, assembly GCA_004023965.1. Taxonomy (NCBI): domain Eukaryota; kingdom Metazoa; phylum Chordata; class Mammalia; order Carnivora; family Mephitidae; genus Spilogale; species Spilogale gracilis. The sequence goes on from PITA01006577.1 coordinate 11,616, forward strand.
AAGATGCTTAAGGGACATCAAGGGGGCATAGTCAAACAGATGCCAAGAGTGGGAATCTGGAGCTCAGAGACGTCTTGGTTTGAAATGCAAACCTGGCAAGCCTCAGAACACAAGTCTATTTAAGCTATGGGATTGGCTTAGGGTGTAGACTGAAGAGAAATGGGCTACACCGCAAAGTGTCCAGCGTTTAACGGCCTGTTGGGGGGGGGGTAGAGCGTGGTGGGGGAGCGGGACCTGTGCGGAGGTGTGGGGTTAGCCCAGTCCGGGGTACCCAAAGGCCGGTCTGTTTGGCTCCTCTCGGCGGTCCTTGGTAACCATCCGAGGTGACCTGAGGTGTCACGGGAGGCAGGGAATAAGAAAGGGGACGTGGAAGGGACTCCCAGTTCGAGATGGGAGGTCAGCCTGGAGGGGAGGGAGGAGAGGAAAGAAGAAAAAGGATCTGGGGAGAAAGGAATGGGGAAGGGGGGCAAGGGAACGGAGACAAGAAGCCGGAAGCGAAGGGAAGGAGAGAGGAGGCGGTGGTGAGGGGGCGGAGTCGTTGCCGCGGCCGGCCGAGGGGCGGGCGGAGGGAGGGGGTGTGTGCGCGGGTCACATGGTCGCAGCTGCCCTCCCCGTCAGCCGCCCTCGCCGCCGCGGTGCGCTGGCTGCAGGAAGCCGCCGCGCCGCTGCTTTTGTTGTCAGGGACTCCGCGAGGAGCGCCGCTCGCCGGCCGCCGCCGCCCTCTCTCACTGCAGCCCGCTCTCTGGCCGCGGGGCCCAGGTCTCGGGCGCCCCTCCCGCCCTGCCCATGAGGGGGCCCCGCGACCACCGCTGCCTCCAGCCCGGGGCAGTGCGGCGCTGAGGCGGAGGCGGTGCTGCCACCTCTGTGGGAAGCGGGCAGCCTCGGGCCCCACCCGGAGGGCACCATGGAGGTGAATGCGGGTAAGAGCCGGACTGCGGAGGGTGGGGGCACGGCGGAGGGGGCGCTCGGATCCCGCTGGGGCACTTCGGGGGATGGCGGCGGGGGTGACCCTAGGGCTGGTGGGGTGGGCTGCCGCGCGGTGCGTATAGGCTCGGGCTCGGTCCCCGCGCCGCCCCCCGGGCCGCTCCACGGCCGCCCTCCCGGCTCCCTGCAACGCCGCAGCGCGGTCGGGCAGCGCCGGCCCGGCCCCCCCCTCACATGGCCGGGCCGCGCGAGCCACGTGCGCGCTGTGTTTACGTTCGGCGGCGCGCGGGCGCCGGTTGGCTGGGCGGGCGCGTGACGCGGCATTACATAATGGGCGCTGAGGCGGCGGCGGCGGGCGGGGACACGTGAGGCCGCTCGGCTCGGTGACCCACATTCCCCGGGGCCGCAGGGACACGTGGGGGCGGATGCGCGCGCGCGCCGGCGGGGAGCGCCGCAGCCTCCCGGGAGGCCCCGCCCCTTTGGAACCCTCCGGGCTGTGACGTGGCCGCGATTCCCTCCTCCCCCGCGGGGTTGCACGCTGCGGAGGAGGCCGCGCGTGCGCGTGTGGTGAACCCCGCGTCCGGGCGGTCCCGAGGCGCGCGCGGACACCGCAGTGCACCCGTTGCTGGCACAGCGTTAGGGAGGTGACCCCGACGTGCGGAGCCAGGGCTAGGCAGACTGCACTGGCCGCATATCTTGTGGATACTAAGGAAGAAGTGCGGGACCAGAACGTGCCGTAGGCGGAGAGAGGTTTCTTGGGGAGGAGGAGGGGAAGACTCTGTGCTATCCCAAAGCGAGGCCCCTCGGAGCTCTGAGGTAGCTGGGACGGCACCGCCGTTGTTAAGATGCTGTTTCAGTATTTCCTGGGAAAATGATTGCTCTAGGACGTGACCTGTCTTACCCATCTTCAGTCATAAAAAAGGCTCGAAAATCTTCTCGGGCTGGGGAACTTATAGGTCACACCCATAGCTAATCATCTTTCGTAGGGTCAGGATGACTTGGTATCCTAAGTGACCCGGGGACTTTAGGACAGACTGGTCATTGTTTATTTAAGTTGATTTTTAAAAACCCATTGGTTGCCGACCTTTCTTGAACTTGATCAACAGAATTTGGCTTTATCATTATTTTTTAGTTACATTTCCTGTTACAGTGTCACAGAACAGTACTGTCTGTATTCCCTTCTTCGCCAGTGATGGTCTCTACACTGAGGCCAGTGAGGTTACAGAAGAAGCCAGTTTGTGATGAGCAGTGGGTGTTATATGCAACTGATAAATTATTCAATCTACATCTGAAACTAAATGATGTGCTATATATTGCTTAATTGAATTTGAATTAAAAAAGAAGCCAGTTGGTATTTTTTAAGTAAATATTTTTATATTTATACGCACTTTTTAAAAACCATACCTTGAGGGGCGCCTGGGTGGCTCAGTTGGTTAAGCGACTGCCTTCGGCTCAGGTCATGATCCCGGAGTCCCGGGATCGAGTCCTATATCGGGCTCCCTGCTCAGCGGGAAGCCTGCTTCTCCCTCTCTCACTCCCCCTGCTTGTGTTCCCTCTCTGGCTGTGTTTCTCTCTGTCAAATAAATAAAATCTTTAAAAAACAAAACAAAATAAAACAAAAAAAAAACCATACCTTGAAAACAAATGTGAGTTTTTCACCAATAGTAAAAATAAAGACATTTTCTAACTGTGTTTTAATTATCTCTGGTTCTGCTTAGCCTTTGAGGGTGTTTTTTTAAAAATTGGGTAATATGTCATGGAATTAAACTTTTGCTTGATAAGAATTTAGAGATTATTAGGTTCAACCTTTTTCAACCCAGCTTTTAGCATGAATGAATTCTTCCAGATTTGTAGCGGTGTAAGGTGGGCTAGCTCAGGAGGCTAGAAACTTTTCCCCTGGTTTGAACCTTCCTGGAATAGTATCACTGATTTTAATCTTGACTTTTAGAGCTAATAAAACCTCCTTTGGATGACTGTTGAACATACCACCCCAAATGCTTCCATTTTCAGTTCTCATTCCTTGGTCCTTGCTCAGCGTTATTTAGATTATCATCCTTGTTGCCCTTTGGGCTGTAGTACCCAGAAGTGAACAGGCTCCTGCAGAAATGGTTGGACAGTTACCAAGTTCCAAGTTTTGGATTCTGCTGCAAATGAATTCTCTGGCAGGCTGAGCTTTTGTGGTTTATTAGCTTTGCTGACTCACAGTAACCTTGCAATGAACTAGGACCTTTTCATGTGAAGTACTTTGAAGCTAGGTTTCATCCATTGTGCAGATAATTGTTTGCCATAAAGTGTGGGAATTTGCAGTTATCTTAAATTTTCTCTTGTTTCTTTTGGCTCCGTTTTCAACCTGTTCCAAACTGTTATCCAGTACATTGACAGTTTCTGTTGTTTATCTGTTAGAGGAAGTATGGGTAAGCATTCCCTTTAATTTCCTTCAAATTGGCCCTAGTGTGGGGCCAAATTCAGTGCTGTGTGATGCACCTCTGACCCATCCCTTTGGTGGTTGATATCATTGTGTCAGTACAGCACATTCAACCAGTGACCATTTCATCTGTCATGACATATTGTGCTTCAGTTATCTGTGACTAATGCAGATGTGAAATAGTGAAGTGGTAAAAATTGACTGTATATGTTTCTGTCACAGATTTTGGGTGAATATACCAGGTTCTTTAAAGTAATTGATAACTCACTGCACAGACTTCATGACCATAGCTGTAATTCCCGTTTTTAAAAATTGGGAAAACATTCCCACATAGTTCATTCTTGTTTTTACAAACCTGTATTTTTCCTAACTTGGAAAAAAAAGTGTCAGAGAGCAGTAACTGTAAAGAAGTCAGTTTGAGAGAGAAACAGCAAGATCATGGAAAGAGAAGTGAAGTAGCAAGTTGCTTGACTAGTCAAGGGAGTTAAGATATTCAGAAGGTGGTGTGGAAATAACTTCCTGGGAAACCACTGGGTCCATATGACATGCTCAGAATTAAAGGAAAGTTTTGTTTGAACTCTTCGAATTGAACTCTTAAGTATAATGGTAAAATAATAATCATCATATTGGTTGAGCACTTACTATGTGCCAGGCCCTTTACATGTGTCACTACTTTGACACACGTTAATTCTGTGTAGGCAGGTACTGTTACCATTTGAAGATGAAGAGCTAAGTAGATTGAAGTTAATTAACTTACCCAGGCAGGTGTTCGAGCCAGATTCTGAATCCACAAGGTCCACTTAGGGAGCATAAGCTACTATGCTGCATTAGGTCTAAGCCTACGTAACATTTGAAAGCGTATGCATATCTTGGTGGTCTTCTCTTCTTGGGGGTAAAAGAAATAACTATGTGGATCCACTTGATTAGCAGTAGTATAGCTGATGGAAAAGGGCAGGTGTCAGCCTCCTAATCTCGTGATTTCTTTCTTTTAATCTTGTTGCTAGTCAAACTGTGTTTTCCCCCAGACACTAGATTACACTTGCGTGTTCCCCATCTCCTACTTCCCCCAGTAATTTACATGGAGACAAAAAACATTATTTTACAAATAAGATGGATGTGTTTTGTCATTCCATTTTTTATTTATTTTCTTAAATCTCTTACATGGATCATCATTTGATAATTTGCATGTTCTTCAAGACCCCGCTTACTGTCATCTTGGCTGTGTTTGCCCCTTTTGATCTTTGCCATCTTAGAGTGCTCTTGGTGATCCTTAGCAGTTCACAGTAATTTGTATGAAACGGTGCTCATATTGCAGGGGAGTGAATGGTTAACACAGCTGTTTCCTCAGTTGGCCTACAAAGCTTTTAGGCTTTCTCTTTGAAGGAAGGGACCATGTTGTTCTCTGGAGCTCTGACATTCATGGCACAGTTGGAAGGTTAGCACTTCAACTAGATCTATTGTACCATCCTGTGAGTAGAAATTATTAGTAACCTACTTTTATAATGAGAAGACTGAAGCTTCTTGATGGTAAATATGTTTTGTTCCAAGTCACAAAGCACAGTCATGAGTTGAACTCAAGCATACTTTCCAGGGTGGTGGGCAGTGGGAGTGAGAAAGTTTCGGTGATGGGCAAGCCTAGAACTGGGGTAAGAAAACCCCAATATATAGTGAGTAGTAAGTGCTTCCCAGCAGTATGAAATTAGATATTGACTTCTAGCTTGTCTGAAGTTGACCACTGGGTAAGCCCTAGCCTGGGAACCTGGCCCAGCTCCAGGGATTTTTTTTTTCCAACTAAAAATAGAGAAGACTGCTTGAGCTAATTTTAGCTTGAGACATCTAAGAAGTTCATTCTGCCTGTTTCTGGAAGTGTTGGGACTTGTGTGTGGGGATTTTATCTTTCTTGCTTTATCATCAAAAGCCATGTATGTAAAAAGCACTTTAATAATCTCCTTTTATGAACACCATTTCATTTCACTCTTGTAATACTGGCAGATATTCCCATTTTATAGAAGGTGACTCAGTTTTAGAGAGATTCAGAGTGACTTGCTTGCCCAGATCTTTGCAGTAAGAGATAATAGTCTGTACTTTGGCCTTGGCCTTCAACCCTGGCCCTGCCACTTAAACCTCTGAGCTCTGAGTTCCTCCTGTGAAAAATGGGATAATGGACTTAAATGCTTGTGAGCTCAAAATATGATGTGAAGTTGTGCCACTTTTTTGGTATTCAGTAGGTACTTGAGGACTTGTAGTTTTCACTTACCTTTCTCCAGTGGATTGAGAAACTATTAGATGTACTCCGTAACTTTCTAGGAAATTAAAATGTAACCGTTTGGGTTACTAACCATCAGGTCAGTAGATTAGTGTCTGTAGCAAGTGTGACTGCTAAGACAACTAAATCAGTGTTGAAGGTCTTGCTAGGAGAATCATTTCTAGATGGGTCATCTTTGATACCATGGTGCCTGGCACAAATGTTTGCTGAAAAGGATTGTTAAACTCCATAAAGGTAGGAATTGGATATTAACAAGATTGATAGTAGCTCAGTAATTTTTCTTAGGTTTGATTTTGGAGGTTTTGAAAGGAAGGTACTTTTGGGTAGTTAATAACAATACCTTCTATTGCCTGGTTGGTGTTTAAAACAGTTATTAAGCCATTGGGATCATTCTGATTTCTGCAGGTTTATTTCTACAGTGAAGTAGCCCTAAGAAAATCCTACTTTAAGTAAAACCATCACTAAAATAGCTGTGAGACGTTCCTTTAGGAGTTTATTGAAGACTAAGGATAATATTTTCCTTTGCATTCTATTCTGAGTGTGTAGACACTTGAAAAAAGTATCAGTTTGCTAACACCTGAAATTTCTAATGTGAACTTCAAATCTTTAAAATTTTATGAAAACAGATGGCACAGTGGTTTTACCCAGTAACATGGCATTTGCTAGCCTTCCAAGTTAGAATTGTTTCTGAATTTATAGTATATTAAGGGTATTCAGGCAGTTATGTCAATGAAAACATCAATTTTAAAAAATTATAAGCCAATTTGTGCTTTAATTCAGTGATTGTAAGCTATTTTTAAACTTCAGTGTACAAAGAATTGTCTGGGGAACTTGTTAAAAAATTAAAAATGGTCATTCCCGAGGGGCCTTCTCTAGTCTAGGCAGGGCCTTGGAAACATGTATTTTGAAAAAGTATCAGGTGGTTCTCATGATATGTATTTTACATAATTTCTTTGGATGATGAAAATAAACTTAGGAACTTTTTCCTGCTTGTGTTTGCTGTTTTAGGAGCTTTCAAAATCAACAGTGATGACATTTCTATTATCTTAATTACCCTTGGTCGCTGGGGTGCCTGGGTGGCTCCATCAGTTGAGCATCTACCTTTGGCTCAGGTCATGGTCTCAGGGTTCTGGGATCAAGCCCTGCATCAGGGTCCCTGCTCCACGGGGAGCCTGCTTCTCCTCTTCCCTTTGGTCACCACTGCACCACCCCTCGCCCCAAGCTCACTCTTATCTCTCTCTCTCAGATAAATAGAATCTTATATTAAAAAAAAATTACCCTTGGTCATATTTTCTTCGTTTGAGCACAGATAAAGACATTGGCTTGTGACCGTCCCGGTTGTACTGTGTAACTGCTTTATTGTGTATCAGTTTCACCAGGAGGTTGATTAAAGTTGCTGACTCAGTAGGTCTGGAGTGGGGCTTGAGAACTTACATTTCTAACAGATTTACCGGTGATACTGAAGCTCTTGATCTAGGGACCACACTTTGAGAATGACTGGTTTATAGGTGGGGAGCGCACAGGCCTAATATTAATCATAAAGCTCTGGCTTCGCTCTGGGAAGATTAGCACACTCCAAGAGAACATTTGGGAAGTGGGTTAATCTAGAAAGACCATAGTCACACCTTCAACTTCAACACTGATAGCAAGCGTATGCTTAATGAATGGAAAAGTGGATGGGGGCGCCTGGGTGGCTCAGTTGGTTAAGCAACTGCCTTCGGCTCAGGTCATGATCCCGGAGACCCGGCATTGAGTCCCACATCAGGCTCTCTGCTCAGCAGGAAGCCTGCTTCTCCCTCTCTCACTCCCCCTGTTTGTGTTCCCTCTCTGGCTGTGTTTCTCTCTGTCAAAATAAATAAAACCTTAAAAAAAAAATTGAAAAAAAAAAAAAGAAAAGTGGATGGAACTCTACATTTTATTTTTTGTCTTCAAAATTCAAGTACATGTAGTTGCATTTATGCCTATTAAATTGGCGTATGATGAACACTCTTGTGTTTTTCTTGGCATAGTAGGTGCTGTTTTAACTTCTCTTTTAGGTTGTGACCAAAAATCCCTAAGAGTTACGGTTTTACTTTACTTCTCAGGAACTTCTCATCCTGAATATGTATAATTGGTACTTAAATACATGTCTGGTATCTTATTTCAACACAACAGACTAAAAGTGACCTAAAATTCCTCTGTCCATTGTTTTCTGTTTAAGTTGAAGTGTCTTTCTGTTCTTTGGCATTGTTTTGGCCTTAGCATTTTGCTGTGTGCGTGCGTGCATGTGCCTGTGTGTTGACTTAGAAAGTGTGGAAAGTGTGACTTTTATCTAAAAAAGATTGGGGAATCATTTCTCACTAGCAGAGAAGTTTATTTCAGAGCAAATGCTTAAATTGCAGTTGTTACTTAGGGAATGTACAGAACTCTCCACTTCTTACTGTAGAGTTATCTAGATTGTTGTCAGAAATGCCCTGTTTTGTGACTTTTGGTAATGTTTTATGATATTTGGGATCTGTCCATATAATTAAATGTGGGCTTCACAAGGGCAGAGAAGTAGGTCTTAAAAAATATTTATGGCAGGCTTATTACTTTTTAAAGCATGTATAGAAAATTAAGAGACACTGTGCTGCACTTAGGTGCTTATAGTCTTAGTTGAGGAGATGGAAACAGGTAAGCAATAGATTTAAATAAGAGCTCAGGACAGTGACAGAAGAGAGAGAATTTTACCTTTGTATCTGATGCACCTTGAAAAAGCCCATAAATGTTTGTTGTTGATAGAATAAAGAGGAAAAGAAGCCACAGTAGATCTTGACAGAAAAATTGAGAATTAATTGTTTGGCTGGGGATTTGGAAAAATAATATATTCGGCTATGGGATTACTCTTGCAGCATTTTATGTTTTTAAAGGAAGGTGTTTGAAATTATACTCTTTTTAAGTACTATTTCTTAACCTGAGAGGTTTACAGTCTCTCAGAGGCCAGGACCAGTTTTCACCAGGGTTGTGGAGGTTATATTCGTGAGGTCATGAGTAGTGTTTTGAGAATAGCTCTGTGGAGAGAATTCGTGTCACCTTTAATGTTATTCTCTTATAGCATGAATTCTTTCAGCCTCTTTTAACATTTACTGTAAATAGCAAGTCAGAATAACAGGTGGTGAGTCTGGATTCCTTAAGAGCTGTTTACAGATAAGTGTGTCTGCAAGTCCAGTGGCAGAAGCAGGTGGGGAAGAAGGATCGTGGAACTGGTGATTGGTGGATAGTCATAGAAGTTTTCAGGGGTCTTTCCGGGAAGATTCAGGGAGCACTTGCTATGAATGGTTCCCCATTTGACATAAATTATCTGGAGTTCAAAATGTTACATCTGTTCCTGGTTAACCTGGTTTTAGCCAAGTGCTGGGGGAGGCAAATGAACTCATTGTTTCTAGGATTGTGTCACTATAATGAAGGAGGCAAAGAGAGGACCAGAAGCAGACTTCTTCATGACAAAAACAGTTTGTTTACTCTAAGCTATGTAGTCAGGAAAGTTTTTGTTTCCTTTTAGATTAAAACAACAACAACAACAACAACAAACACTGGAAAATGAAAAGCTTTAGGTTTGGATCTTTGTGCTCAGAATAATTAAGCCAATGGGAACCTTATTATTTTTCGAATCAGTGGAAATGAACTGTGCTTCCGAACTTTGAGGAAGCAGGAAGAATAGGAGATAAGGAAATAAGTTACTTTCTCCTTTTAGGGTAGGTGGATATTTAGGCAGCAACCTGTTTCTAAAGTTAGTGACTTAACTATTTGGATTTGGAATTATAAAAAAACATATATTGTCATGTATCTAATTATCTGAATTCTCCCTTCTTTTCTAGGAGGTGTGATTGCCTATATCAGTTCTTCTAGCTCAGCCTCTAGCCCTGCCTCTTGTCACAGTGAGGGTTCTGAGAACAGTTTCCAGTCCTCCTCTTCCTCTGTTCCATCTTCTCCAAATAGCTCAAATTCTGATAACAATGGTAATCCCAAAAATAGTGATCTTTCCAATATTGAAGGCATCCTGAAGAATGATCGAATAGATTGTTCTATGAAAACAAGCAAATCGAGTGCACCTGGGATGACAAAAAGTCATAGTGGAGTGACAAGTAAGTTACTTTAGTTTTCAAAGGTTGGTGCCATTAATTGCAGGTGGGGTTTATTTTTATCAGTTTTTCCTTTGTATGTCATTTCATCCCCTTTTAGGTAATCATTGTTTAGTAATTAGGTAAGAAATCAGTGATGATTTTAAAAGTTACAGCCTAGGGGCTGTCAAATTGATTCTTGCCACAGAGCCAGAAATTTGACCTGCACAATGCCTGACCATGTTTGCTCTTGTGTATCCCCTGTTACCATATTTTCACAGTTGGCTTTTTTCTGGACTCTTGGTACTTAATCTGGTTTCTAGAACAGAGTACTTATTGTGGGAAGGGGTTTGCTTTCATGAAGTTGGAGCTAGGAAAATTTGGATTAGAAAACAAAGCAGCATTGGGATAACTGAAATGAATAGTGGAATTTGGACCCCTAAGTGAATGTGGAAGTAACATGGGCTGATAACAGAGGAGGAATGGTACCTGTTAGGTGAATTGAACTGATTATCATACAGCAGCCTGTGGAGACATGTGTTCACACCTCTGTTGATTGACTCTTTTGTCTGAGGAGAATTGTTTTTAGTTCTGGTTGCATATACATATGGTATAAAGTAACTCTAGATATATAGACTTTCAGTGTATGTTTAAAATGATCAGGCTCTCATATATTTTTGGCAGTCCCATAAACTGTTTAGAAGAAAATCAAGATTTCTTTGTATTTGTTAACTTGGTATAAAGATTTTTGTTTTGCATTGTAAAAGTAGATTTTTATCTTTTGAAAATACTTGCAAGTTGAATAAAATAAATTGGAATCAGCTGGAAAGAAAACAAATGAAGTTTTTCTTCCAGTTTATACCTTTGTGTCTGTTTGTGTCTTAGAGTTTAGTGGCATGGTTCTACTGTGTAAAGTCTGTGGGGATGTGGCATCAGGATTCCACTATGGAGTTCATGCTTGTGAAGGCTGTAAGGTAAGCTACTGATTCTGGGGTTAAAGAAGTTGGAGTTAGCCTTGCCAGTTTCCATAATTGATAACCTAGGAGGATGAGAGAAGTTAGCAGCTACTCTTAAAGTTTAAGCATTTTATGTAGTATATAAATGTAACTTGTTCTGAAAAAATTATTAATTCAGTGAAAATATTTCTTTTTAAGATTTTGATCAGAATAAATTTGCTATCTTGTTCAAATTTAATTATGGTATGAAACCAAGTGCACAGGTGTTGATTCATTAATGCATCAGGCACTATTCCAGGTAGTGGGTAGAAATAGCAGGGAGCAAAACAGACAAGGCACTGCTGCCTTGTTGGCTTAGTTTAAACCAAACTGAATAGATCTCCTCAGATACGTTGATACTCTGATATGTCAGGTATTAGGAGTTGGCAATAATTCCTACATACTTGTAAAAATGTGATGTCTTCAGAAGTAATGCCAAGTGAGTAAAAGAATCTTGAATATAAATTGAACACTTGAGAACCTGATTTTATTTTTAAGGTTCGTTGAATATTTCTTGGTTAGAGGGTCAGCTAATTCCAAATGAGGTATTCTATACCTCCTATTTATATCCAGGGAATCTCTCTCTTTGTAAAAAAATCTGACACAGTTATTTCTCCTGAGTATCAAAAATTAATATGGCCAAGACATTTGCTCTTGTTTTCTGACTGAAAGCCAGTTGCAGGAATCCAGTTCGGCAAGATAAAGAATATACATAATGGAAGAAGAAATATTTTCTATGGTAGCTCTGAATAAATTGTGAGTTTTGTAGCTCTTAATGGCTGTGTCACTTTACTAAGACTAGTCAGTATTTAATATAGAAGTAGTACTTTTCCGCTGTTTAAAAAATTCTGTAAGTACTCTTTCCTCTTCCTTTTTTTAAAGTAAAAATGTGAAGTAATTGTAGAGCAGGCATCATTTTTACTTTATTGCTAAAGAAACAAAAGCACAAGCAGATGATCCTAATTGTGTGTCCTTGATAAATATACCTAATTGTTCGATACCCTCTTTTTTTAGTGTCCCAAGTATAACATTGCGGTAGTAAAACTTAAAAATATCGTATTTCAAAATTATATGGATTCATGAAATGTGTGGTTTGTTATGATATTCAAGGGAGCTGCAATTTAAAATTTTGGTAATTGTGTTCTTGACTTTTCTGTTCCTCCTGAGACCATAAAGCTGGAGCTCTTTGAAGACCCATTACAGAGCATTATCTTAAATTGTTTGTATAGTAAAGGCAGTTATTTGTAGCCATCTAGCTGGGAACTGTCTTTCCTTGGATCACTAGCTGCTCTGTGGGTATGTGGTACCACAGGTACTTGTTGCTGACAAGTAGCCAGGAACATCTGGCACATACAAATAGACCTTGCTGGTGGCAGTAGGTAATGACCCAGGAAAGACCAAGCTCTTCTGATAGAGTCCTTGGTTCTAGTGAGGGAATTATAGTTACGGAACACATTTCTCTGTCAACTCTTTAAAAAAAATCAGTCACTCATATTTCAAGAGTTTTAGGATTTGTGTGTGATTAAAGTTTGGAAAGTGTGGCAGAGACTGGTAACATGGTACAGTGTGGTAAAAGGGTGCTTGACAAGCTCCAAGAGTCTCCAAAGGGAAGAAGGGAAGAAGAGTTTTGTTTGCTAGTAGGCATAGGTGCTTACTAATAACAGTAAGAATCCAGTTAAATTCTGTGTGTCAGTGTTATATATCCCTGTGTTTTAAGCCAGAATTATTTCCAAGGTAGCTAGTAAAATACTTGATAGTTGTGTGTGTGGGGGGGAGTGTTTACAAGGATTTCATCTGGATGTTTTTAAATGGCTGAGTACATCTTTCTTTATTCTTAGGGTTTCTTTCGGAGAAGCATTCAGCAAAACATTCAGTACAAGAAGTGCCTGAAGAATGAGAACTGTTCTATAATGAGAATGAATAGAAACAGATGTCAGCAGTGTCGCTTCAAAAAGTGTCTGTCTGTTGGAATGTCGAGAGATGGTATGTTCCCATTTTAACAAGTATTCTTCTTAAAACATACAGACCTATAGGCAAATTACCAGTGGCCTTCTTGTGCCTATAGTGAAGCATATTTTAGAAAACACATTTTGATGCCTTGTAAGATGTTGCTAAATTCATTAAAGTTAAATTTTAATGTTATCACCTTGGAAAAATTAGCTTTTGGCTCCCTTTTGGGACTTCTTGTAACCCCTCCTTTTTTTTTCTTTTTTTTTTTTTTAGTATACAGTTTGAATACTTTATTTCCTAAAAAAAAAATCATATCTCTCTCTCTCTCTCCCTCTCTCTCTCTCTCTCTTTTGGGGGGAGAGAGCATGGGGAGGGGTAAGGTGGGGGGAGAGAGAGAATCTCAGGCAGGCTTCATGCCTGGCACGGAGCCCAACCCAGAGCTTGATCCCATGACCCTCAGATCACGACCTGAGCTGAAATCAAGAGTTGGAGTCTTTTTTTTTTTTTTTTAAGATTTTATTTATTTGACAGAAACACAGCTAGAGAGGGAACACAAGCAGTGGGAGTGAGAGAGGGAGAAGCAGGCTTCCCTCAAGCAGGGACCCCGATGTGGGGCTCGATCCCAGGTCTCCGGGATCATGACCTGAGCTGAAGGCAGTCACTTAACCAGTTGAGCCACCCAGGCGCCCCAAGAGTTGGAGTCTTAACTGACTGAACCATCAGGCACCCCTCATTTTTTTTTTTTTTTTGTTATAGGAATCCTTGACGACTTAGCATTTCTGGGGAACCCATTTCTCCTGTGTGAATTATCTCTATGACTTTCTTAGCTCTGAGACAGTAATGTGCTTTTACGGCATAGGTTCTGAATACATTGAAAGGAGAAAAAAATGGAAAGGGACAGTAGGGTCTGGGTTGGAGGTGATTTGTAAATTCTGACATGATCCATTCCCATAAAAAAAAAGTTAATTTGTGGGACTATTAGTATTTTCTGTGGATGACATCATTGGAAAATTAGACTCTTCCATTAGGCTTACGAAAATCACTTTTGGATAGTCTCATTCAGTTCTAAGTAACATAACAGAAGAGTATGAGATTTTCAGAGGAATTAGTTTAGTAGGATTAATTAAGAGTTGCTAAGAATGAACCTGATATTTATCTAGGGAAGCATCACTTTTAAGCATTCCCTTAAATTACTCTGATATATTACACAAATACTGTTTGTAATAGAGCTTCTTGAGTAATGGATTTCAGCAGGATTTCATTTGCCTGAAATTTTTTTTTATATTACTGGAAATACTGATCCAAAGTTGGTGGGTATTGTGATTTCCTCAAAAGACAAATCACAAAAGACAAGAACAAAAATGGCAATCAGTTGTGAAGGAGGGAGTAGAGGTAGAGTGAAACATGATAAAATTGTCCATGATTGCAATAATGTCAGAGGCTAAATTAGATTAGGAAGGCGTTCTTGCTGGGTGGGTATATTGGATTTTTATTATATTATCTCTGTGTAAATATTAGACTAGAAACCTTTTCTATCGCTCAGGAATAAGAATGTTGGAGACACAACACATTCTAAAACTTGGCCTCTAAAATAACGGATGATGAATGATTTGTTTAATTGATTTTAATTAAAATCCAGCAAATTTTCCAATAATTGCATTTCTATTGGCTGTGTGTGTGTTTTTTAATTAAAAGTTTTTTAAAAAAGATTTTGGGCACCTCGGTGGCTCAGAGGGTTAAGCCTCTGCCTTCAGCTCAGGTCATGATCTCAGGGTCCTGGGATCGAGCCCCACATCCGGCTCGGCAGGGAGCCTGTTTCCCTCTCTTTCTTTGTCTGCCTCTCTGCCTATTTGTGTGTCTCTCTCTCTGTCAAATAAATAAATAAAATCTTTTAAAACAAAGATTTTTATTTTTTTTTTAAAGATTTTATTTATTTGACAGAGAGAAACACAGCCAGAGAGGGAACACAAGCAGGGGGAGTGAGACAGGGAGAAGCAGGCTTCCCACCGAGCAGGGACCCCGATGTGGGACTCGATCCTGGATCTCTGGGATCATGACCTGAGCGGAAGGCAGTCGCTCAACCAACTGAGCCACCCAGGCGCCCCAGATTTTGATTTTTAAAAAGCCAGAAAAAGAGAGAGAAAATAATTTTTTAAGAAAGATTTACTTATTTATTTATTTGACAGAGAGAGAGAGAGAGGTAGTGAGAAAGGAAATATAAGCAAGGGAAGTGGGAGAGGGAGAAGCAGGCCTTCTGCTGAGCAGGGAGCCTGATGTGGGGCTCCATCCCAGGACCTGGGATCATGACCTGACCTGAAGGCAGACGCTTAACCACTGAGCCACCCAGGTACCCCAAGAGCAAATCATTTAATAGTTGGGTCTTGAGAATAGGGTTACAAAAATGAGTTGACAGAGATTAGATGTTCAGGGAGTACTTGTACCTACCAGGTTCCATTAACATTAATGGCTGAGGGTAGCTGAATCCCATGTGCTTTCTTAAGAACACAGCATTCAGCCTTGTTAATAGGTGCTGTGTAGTGATGTTGATTTGCTTCAAACTGAAATTTTTATTAGTTAATTTTGAATTTTTTATATTTTGCTTCTAAAATACCCAAGACAAAGATCTTTTCTTAGCTCTGTTTTGGGAGAAAAATGAAAAATTTTTCTCCTTTCCACTTCCTATGATAACATCATAAAATATAACCAGCTAATTTAGAATAATTTGGGCCAGAGACATACTGGTATTTTTTATTTATATCACTAGAGGCCATAGCTAACAGAGATAATTTGGTGCTATTCGTTTGTATAAACAGATCTTGTTTAGAATATAGATGTTAAATATCTTTTTCTTTAATAGCTGTTCGGTTTGGTCGTATTCCTAAGCGTGAGAAACAGAGGATGCTAATTGAAATGCAGAGTGCAATGAAGACTATGATGAACAGCCAGTTTAGTGGTCATTTGCAGAATGACACATTGGAACATCATGAACAGACAGCCTTACCAGCCCAGGAACAGCTGCGACCCAAGCCCCAGCTGGAACAAGAAAACATCAAAAGCTCTTCTCCCTCTTCTGATTTTGCAAAGGATGAAGTGATTGGCATGGTGACCAGGGCGCACAAGGATACCTTTATGTATAATCAGGAGCAGCGAGAAAACTCAGCAGAGACCATGCAGCCTCAGAGAGAACGGATTCCCAAGAGCATGGAGCAATATAATTTAAATCATGACCGTTGTGGCAGTGGGCTTAGCAGCCATTTTCCATGTAGTGAGAGCCAGCAGCACCTCAATGGACAGTACAAAGGGAGGAACATAATGCATTACCCAAATGGGCATGCCATTTGTATTGCAAATGGACATTGTATGAACTTCTCCAATGCTTATACTCAACGAGTATGTGATAGAGTTTCGATAGATGGATTTTCTCAGAATGAGAACAAGAATAGTTACCTGTGCAACACTGGAGGGAGAATGCATCTGGTATAGTGAAATCAATGTTTTTTGCCCAACTTGCATCAAGGAAGCTTTTCTTTTATTTTGGGGGGAGTATACCAACTTCAGGGGAAGGGTGGTGCCAGACAACTTGAGACTTACAGAATCAGTTTTATGCAGTATTTTAGGTCAAATACTTCTAATGATATCATTTGTTTATTGACCTAATTTCACACAGAACTAGGTACAGGCATGTGATTTGATTGATACTTTGGGATTAGGATTTTAAATAAAATATTGATCATGTAGAATTGGTCCCTTAATTCTTAGAAATCCCTTTCAAAATATAAGCATTCTGATCAATCACTATCTTACTAGCTTTGGGATTTTCTCAAAGGGCTGATCATTTAGCTCGCCACAGTTAGTAATCTTTTAGTTTCTGTGGAAAGTGTTTTCTTTAGCCATTAGAGTGCAAAAAAGTCTTTGAATATAGAACATGGATAGATGTTTCACTGTGTGAGAATTTAGGAATATTTTAATTTAATAGGCTAGTTTCTCTTTTTTTTTTTTTTAATTTTTTAAACGATTTTATTTATTTTGACAGAGAGAAACACAGCCAGAGAGGGAACACAAGCAAGGGGAGTGAGAGAGGGAGGAGCAGGCTTCCTGCCGAGCAGGGAGCCCGATGTGGGACTCTGGGATCATGATCTGAGCCAAAGGCAGTGGCTTAACCAACTGAGCCACCCAGGCGCCCCAATAGGCTAGTTTCTAAGGGTTTTCCCAGACTTCATCTTATGAGATGAGTTAATGTTATATTCACGTTTTTTTTTTAATCAAATACAACAGTCTACATGAAAGTACAGTGTTTATATTCAGCCAAAATTTCATCAAAAACAGCAGTACTGCACCATTTCCAGTATAAACCATGAGGTCCTTTGATAGTGCTTGGTATTTTCTACAGCCAGGTAATTAAAGTCTTCTTTTTTCATTTTCAAAATAGCTGACTCTACCCCAATTCTTTCTTTAGATTTTTATTGTCACTTGCAAATATTTGATTCCATGGGTCTGAAAGGTAACCTTATTATTATTTTTTTATTTTTATTTTTTTTAGGTAACCTTATATTTTATTAGACTTAGTGGCTGCCTTAAGGAGAGAAAAATTTGCAAGCATTTAGATTCTAATTTTGTGGTATTCTCCATGGTTATAGACTCTTCCCATTTTCCCTAGATCCTATGGATTTAGTGAAAATTTAAAGGCTGATTTTACTAATAGCATATACAGTGAATATCCATAATCTTTTTAGTATTCTTACACCTTCTTTGGATTCCTAGTTTTTCCTCACCAATTCTTTTATAGAAGGTGCCCGTTGTATCTCCCATCATTGTTTCCTAGTTGAACAAGTGGAGGCCATTAGTCACACCACCACTGTTTATGAAATAAATGGTCAGTGACGTTTTATAAAAAGTGAGGCATCTCATTGTCTTCCCTTCTTTGAAATTATAATATTGTAATTGTGCCATTTGGAAAAAAGTGAGTTTTGAAATATTATCTAAATATTCAGTTCTAGGCCCGTGACTTCTAGCTGTATGTAGATAAATAAACTTCTTAGTATCTCATTTCCTTATTTAAGAAATCATAATTATAATATCTGCCATAACTAATGAGTAGGATTGACAATAAAGTATGTATGAATTTGTTTGAAAATCATAAAACCAGCAAAAGGTGGCAGCAGTGTTAAAAAATAAACTCTTAAACCTGTGCAACAGGTTTTTGAAATGGCTTAGGCTACCTCTTTTATGATGCATTAGTTGATGTTCAAACTAGGTTGCCATGAGGCTTTCTAACATGAGGCAAGTAGCAAGGGAAAGTGTTACTATTAGTAGATTTTACCTGTATCTGAGAGTTATTTTCATATTGGGGTTTCCAATGACTGAATTGCTACTTTGGAAGTTTCTTTACCATCTCTCACAATTTAAGAGCTTTTCTGTTTTGTGCATGCTAGGTTTGTCCAATGAGTAAGTCTCCATATGTGGATCCTCATAAATCTGGGCATGAAATCTGGGAAGAATTTTCAATGAGTTTCACCCCAGCAGTGAAAGAAGTGGTGGAATTTGCAAAGCGTATTCCTGGATTCAGAGATCTCTCTCAGCATGACCAGGTCAACCTTTTGAAGGCTGGGACTTTTGAGGTAGGTTTTATGTATCTAAAATATTGATGCACGGTGTGTGTAGTATTTTATTTTCATGTACATTTTCATTCTTTTCTGAATAAGTATTTATAGTCCAGGAGGCTGAAATTACCAACAAAAGAATAACCATTTTACAATCTTGGGAAGAGATGAGATAAATCCAGAGTTTCTTAGGGCTTGAAATCCAGCTGCTGTGTGTTCTCATCATGCAGATTTCCTCCAGGTTCTAGTATTCCAGGTGTGGACTGCAGGCAGGGTGTGCATTAGACACCCACTGAAATAGCCTGGTGTTTCAGGACAGAGTACAAAGGGTAAATAGAATGTGATTTTTCTCTTTTAGGAGATTGTGAAATATTTCAGGGTTATGTGAGACGTGTCTTATGTGCTACTTTAGACCGTCTTGGCCCCACCTCATTCAGAATCCTTGCTGCTGCTGCTTCTCTGGCTTTCCTTGCTGTGATGCGGTCTGCCTACTTAGGGGGTAGCCACTTTTGCCAACCTGAGTAGGACACAGGGTGCCTCTCTCTGTGCTGTGTCAGGTGCCTCCCACCTATCTTCCCCAGGGCTTTCAGGTGCTGCTGAAGTGTGAGGAGCCTCAGGACTTGCTCAGAGCTTACTTAAACATTATTCTGAAATGCAGGGTGGTGGGTGGAAAGTTGGTGTCTGGTGGGCCACGTCTTTGGTCAGTGGGGAACGGGATCCAGGGGTTATATTTTCACTTTCCCCTGTGGGTCCCATGGACTTTGAGCTCTCAGTTGTTGAATGGTGGCCTGCTCAGTAATGCACCTCTGATATTTGCTGATATTGCTGTCATCCCTGTCACCTCTTTTCTTTTTCCTTAAACCTGTTTTCACAAATGGTAGTGCACATTCCGCATGAACTTTGGCCTTATGCTCTGTTTTTGAGGGCACCTGGATCAGAATGGAGAAGGAGCCATATTCATAAATAAAATAGCTATGGTAAATTATTAAAAATAAAACAGTTAGGATTTTCAATGTAAAGGAAAACATTAAAGTTAAGATTTAAACTCTAAGTCTAAGAGGGGTGTCAGTAATCAAGTTGAATTCAGCCATTTTTTGAGGTTAAGTAACTGTCGTCCAGAGAGGTGAAGAGATTTTTCTGGGATTACCTATACGTTTATTTCCTTCCTTCCTTCCTTCCTTCCTTCCTTCCTTCCTTCCTTCCTTCCTTCCTTCCTTCCTTCCCTTTCTTTCTTTCTTTCTTTCTTTCTTTCTTTCTTTCTTTCTTTCTCTCTTTCTCTCTCTCTCTCTTTCTTTCTTTCTTTCTTTTCCTCCCTCCCTCCCTCCTTCCCTTCCTCCCTCTCTTTCTTTCTTTTAAAGATTTGATTTATTTATTTGACAGATCACAAATAGGCAGAGAGGCAGGCAGAGAAAGAGGAGGAAGCAGGCTCCCCAGGGAGCAGAGAGCCCGATGTGTTGCTTGATGCCAGGACCCTGAGATCATGACCTGTGCCAAAGGCAGAGGCTTAACCCTCTGAGCCCCCCACGCACTCTACCAATACATTTCTAACATAGGACCATAACGCAAATCCCAGACTCCAGGACTTGTGTTCTTTCTACTTTGTGTTTTGCCTTGGGGTTGCTGTGTTCTAGTTAGTGCCATCTTCATAGAACACTTTCTTTTGGATTGTCTTGAGTAAAACAAGTGTTTGGGAAAATTGCAAAGGGGAGGTGTTTGTTCAGTATTCTTTTGCTTCTGAAAGAAGTATATGACATAGGTGTTACTATTTACTATAGAGGAGAGAGTGCCATAGGTAAGCAGTTGCTGACTGATTTGGTTTGGATTTGAATTACAACTTGGTGTCTGCAACACTTCCACTGTAATAGTTTTCTTTGTGTGTTCTTTGGGTTATGGTTTCTTAAAATAGTCTAATTAGATTTTATCCACTGCATTTGTCTTGGCTGCATTTGGTGTTTTGATGTCTCTAAGAGCTGTTGCATCAAAATGTTGTTCTTTTTACTTAAGTTATAGAGATCATGTGATATGCTTGGTAGCTTAAAGAGTTTCTTTAATGCCTTTCGCCCAGGTCCAGTTTCAGATTTCTTGGCATTATTGCTTGCTTTAATTTTATATTTGCATTTCAGAATCTTTATTAATAGAGTTTCAAGTATCACAGGACTCAAGTATTTTGCCACTGGTGGCTGGAATTTTTTTGACGGTCTTGGGATATTTATTTTTGGATATGTGTGGATATATTGGGATATATTACTTTGGTAAAGAATTTGCCTTAAGAAAATGGTTCTGGGTTAAAAATAAACTCAGTTTTTCTCTTATAACTTCCTTTTATATGTAGGATGTTTCTTACCTGACTTGACTACTGAATTATTTCTTAGTATTAGTACTGAACTCCTTCAAATACATTTAAGTCCTTTTCTTTTTCCAGGTTTTAATGGTACGGTTTGCATCATTGTTTGATGCAAAGGAGCGTACAGTCACCTTTTTAAGTGGAAAGAAATACAGTGTTGATGATTTACACTCAATGGGAGCAGGGGATCTGCTAAACTCTATGTTTGAATTTAGTGAGAAGCTAAATGCCCTCCAACTTAGTGACGAGGAGATGAGTTTGTTTACAGCTGTTGTCCTGGTATCTGCAGGTAAGCAGGCTGGTTCAAAATTGTTCCACATCCAGAGTATAATTACCAAGTGGAGAGAGGATAGAATTATGTTCCAACAAGCTATTTATAAGGCGACAGGGCCTTAAGCAGATGCTAAACTGTGTGAATCTGTTACTTTTGTATAATTAGATGGTGAAAATTCAAAATGCTAAATAGTAGTAAAATGATGTTTAGATTTAGGCCTCATATTGACCACAAGTCTTAGTCTTTTAACTTTTGCTCATAATTTTTACAATTCTAAATTGTTATTTTGGTGGATTTAACTTTTGGAATATTAGCTGGTTCTGATACCAATTTAAGTTTTATTTAAAATGTGTATTACTTAAAAATGTTAAAATTATCAAGGTATATGTATGTTTTGTTTTTTTTTTTCAGAAAATTGTTGAATTACGAGTAGGCTTTTATCCAGTTTTGGATTAAGACACAAGCTTGCTCTTCAAGCATTTATATTTTATTTAGAGAGACAGAACTAACACAAAAATCTTTAGGGTATTCAACTGTGTGGTTCTGACTGAGGAAGTAGGGTTCTAGGAAGGAAGATGAAATTACCTGAGAAAGCTTTGTGGGGATGGTAGAAGTAGAGCTGGAATTTCAAGGATGGGCTAGTAGATTTTTCCATCAAAACAGGGACGGAGCAGCAGCTTGGGAGAGCATGAGGTAGGGCAGGGGCAGGTGCCCAAAGCCCGATGTGTACATCAAGGAAGAAAGGGATGGAGGGCTTGTGAGTTAAAGGGGCACCAGATTATGGAATGACCATGAGGAGAACAAAGCAGAGAAGTTTTAACTGAAATATGGAGCAGTAGGAAGTCAGTGTAGGGGAATGATGAGGCGTGAACAGAGTAATGGTCTGATGTTAGTTCTGCATGTTAATCTTGGACAGATTAGACAAGTCATTGGAGCTGGAGAGTCAGGTTGAGAGGCTGTTGAAATAACTTCAGGTAGGAGGCAGTGGAGTGAACTCTCCCGAGATAGGTGTAGTAGAGAGGAGGTGGAGCAGGAGGGACTGTCTCAGAGATGGTGGAAAGGAAGAAACTGGCAGGGGATAAAGGGGAGCTCTGTACCAGGAAATGTGCTGTTTACTTATATTTTCTACCAAGGGAACATAATTTTTATTTTGTTTTAATCTCCTATTGAAAAAGCCTTGTTTTGTTTACTGATTATAAGACTAATAGGGGTTCTTTGCAAAAGTAGAAAATACTAAGAGGAACATAAAGATGATAATATTGCTACTAAAAGAGATGACTGTCAACATTAGGGCGTCGGTCTCTGTCTGTTCACCTGTCCATCCATGTACCATTTGCATGTTCATTGATAGTACATAAAATAAATGTTTGACATTCCAAGTGGAAAAGACTGATTATAGAAGAATATAATGTATCCTTATTTTTGTTCTATCTACAAGCAACACATACACATGCACAATTTCACGCGTTTTAAAATAATTTGCTTTCACTTAAACATATGATACTGTTCATGGTAACTTAAATCTTTACCACCAAAAAAAGACTGTTGTTATTTTTAAAGCAGTATCTATACAGGAAAACAAAATTCAGAAGACATAGAAGAAGGTAAAATAAAAGTCTCTCCTCCCAGCCTACTCTTCAGAGAACTAGAATTCTAACCATCTTTCTTCTTAATTGCTCTGGGAGTTGCCCACCTAATTCTGAATATTGTGCTTATACTTCTTTTTATTGAGTAGATATGACTGACAAAAGTATCTTATTTTTAATGTTTTATTTTTACAGTTACTTTATTTTATATAAAATTGTAATATGCTCACATTCTTTGACCCTTCACTTTTACATAATCTCTCAGATAGTTTAGATAGAATCTTCTCCTTAGGGAGACAGTGTCCTCTTCCTTCAATATCCTGGCTTCTTTTGCTATACTATTTTTTTTTTTGTATATGTAAATAAAAAAATATTTAAATTCTGCTTTATATGTATAATTAGTTTCCATGCTTTATCAGATGATTCTAAATACTGAAAAGTTAAAAAAAAAATCTACATTTACAGGGACACCTAGGTGGCTCAGTTGTTAAGCATCTGCCTTAGACTCAGGTCATGATCCCAGAGTCCCGAGTTTGAGCCCTGCATTGGGCTCCCTGCTTGGCGGGAAGCCTGCTTCTCCCTCCACTCCATCTGCTTGTGTTCCCTCTCTAGCTGTGTTTCTCTCTGTCAAATAAATAAAATCTTTCAAGAAAAACCCCTACATTTACAGTATTAGGATTATGTAAATAGTACTCACAGTGTTCACACAGTGGGGTTGAAATGGTGGATGAGGCAATATAAATTTTACTTTCAGATTTTATTTATTTGAGAGAGAGAGACAGCATGAGCCAGGGGGAGGGGCAGAGGGAGAGTGAGAGGGACAAGCAGACTTCCTGCTGAGTGAGGAGCCTGGCAAGGCTTATAGTGCAGGCAATCCCAGGACCCTGAGATCGTGGCCTGAGCTGAAGTTAAACGCCTAACTGACTGAGCCTTCTAGGCACCCCAAGCACAGGTCGTGCTAAACCTGTGCCTCCCAAAGGGGGAATGTTCCCAAGTATCAGATAACAAATTTTATATTCTCTATTAATTGCTTAGAATTGTGACCATTAGATTTGCTTTATATTTAAAATAGCTTTTTGTTTTCTGGGAGTCTACAGTTGCCATCTGGGTTTTGTTTTGGGTTTTGTTTTGGTTGTTGTCAGATAAAGTGCTAGTTAGTTTCTAGGTCTCATTATATAACTTTATCCTGACAACAGGCCTCTGATGTAAGCTAGGATATGTTATTCTCAAATACAGACAAGAAATTTGAGGAACAAAAGGGTTAAATAATTTGCCCAAGGTCGTGCATTATAAAAAATTAACTGAACATGCATTTGGACTCCTATTAGTCTAGTTTCAAAGCCTTTCTGCTGTACTGCTTGTTAACAGAATAGCTGTAGCTGCTAAGGGAGGGGGAAATCTAAAACATGATACTTGCCTGTGAGGTTAAAAGACTCTTGATTCCTTGGAGATAAAGGGAATTATACCTAGAAGGTAGATTCTTTTTGAGATTGTGTGCAATGGCAGCAATCACTTGCAGTTGAAGATTAGGGATGGGCACATAGGTGTGAGAACAATCTAGATGTGGATTTTAGTTGTCCTCATAGAGTTTTTTCTGGGAGGAATTTGACTTTCATCTTGTAGGAAGTGAATATACACAGAGAGGAGATTTTGATGAGATTTGGTGGTGAGGGATAAAGAACCTTTCTAAGTTTAAGGAGGTAGAGTACAGGTATATCATGAATTAAACTATACTATAAACTGAAGTAGTGTAACATTTAGTGCATCACTTAGAAGATTAATTTTCATTTCAGTCTGTGCATTGTATTATTTTAATTTCTAATGGATTATTTTTTATGATTCAGCTAGAGTTGTAGGTAGGTTGTTTGGCCTTGAAATCAAGAGATTATGGTTTTAGAAATGCGATTTTAGAAAAATGTAATGCAGTTCACATTTTTAGGGATAGGAATCCATTTTTCTGAACTTCTGAGTTGTAAGGAAGAAGTGTAGGTCTTTCCAACACAGAGTATTCACTGAAAGACTCATAATACTAGTTCTAACTCAAGTATCCTTATCTGTCTAGATTATTTTGTTGGTAGGGGTTACTGTCACTCTTTTCCCAGGTGTTGGTATTGTAAATTACCAGTTTTTACTGATGCAAACCAGTTATTTTCTTCTGCCCTAAGAGCTCTCTCAGGGAAGGAATTTTGGTTTATTAAAGTTGACTGCTAATTCCCTAGCACCTATCATGGTAGCCATATACATTCAGTAAGTGTTTGGTGAGGGAATTAATAAATTCTAAGGATGTTAAAGAAAACAATTACTGATTATTAAAGGCAAGAGAGACTCTTGGAAGCATTATTGAAGGCTTTAAGTAGTTTTATATGGCCCTTACGATTCTATGATCAGAGCCAAATGTTAAGAGGTCTTTTGTTCACGTAACAATTTTGTCTGAAAACATACGACCCCCCCAAACCAGTAGTCAACATTCAAATTGTTTCTTTTTCCATAATAATTAACACATAGTTCAGTAATAATCTACATTTTATTAAATGTAAGATAAACCTGTTTTCATTATTTTTTTCTGCAGAGTTAATCAGTCTTCCCCCTTGACTATGAAATTTTAGTGTTTGCATTTCAAGTGGCCTTTTTAGTTACCAGTTACAATGCAGAGCCTAAATTTCCTTGTGAACGATGAATAAAAAGGGTGTGAATAGCCAGAGATTTTTGCTTCCTCGGCAGTAGCTTATGAATTAAAACTCCCTGTACTGGGAGCCATTGAGAATTTCTTATGCTCTACTGCCTCCTATTGTAAAGGGAAGAAATAGCCCTTAATGATTTAAAAAAAAAAAGCCCATGGACAAACAACATAGGTTTTGCTAATTTTAAGATACTTCCCTTTATTGTTGGAGTATACTAAATCACTAGTTTATTAACATTCTCTATGATGTGCTTAATGAGCCAAACGTTAAGAGGTCTTTTGTTCATGGAACAATTTTGTCTGAAAACATACGACATTTGGTATGCTAAATGGAAGTGAATGCAGGTTAATATAACTAGGTACTCAAGATGCACAGTGTATTAGTTACCTATTACTGCATAATAAATTAACTTAAAACTTAGTGGCTTGAAAAGGCATATATTTTATCTCCCAGTTTCTGAGGATTAGGAATATGGGAATGACTTAGATGGATGCCTCTGGCTTGAGGTTTCTTGGGAGATGTAGTCAAACTGTGAGTAGGGCTGTGGTCGACTATGAAGGCTCAACTAGGGAATGATCTGCTTCTAGGCTTATTCATGTGGTTGTGGCAGGAGTCATTTCCTTGTAAGATGTTGGGCTGAACAGCAACTTCTTTCAAGACACGTCTCCAAAGGCAAAGGAGACAAAAGCAAAAATGAACTTCTGGGACTTCATCAAAATAAAATCTGTACAGCAAAGGAAACAGTCAACAAAACAAAGAGGCAACCCACAGAATGGGAGAAGATATTTGCAAATGACACTACAGACAAAGGGCTGGTATCCAAGATCTCTAAAGAACTACTCAAACTCAACATCCAAAAAGAAGATGAACACATCAAAAAATGGGCAAGAGACATGAAGAGGCACTTCTCCATAGAAGATATACAAATGGCTAACAGACACATGAAAAAATGTTCAGCATCACTAGCTATCAGGGAATTTCAAATCAAAACGACACTGAGATACCACTTTACACCAGTCAGAATGGCCAAAATTAACAAGTCAGGAAACAACAAGTGTTGGAGAGGCTGTGGAGAAAGGGGAACTCTCTTATACTGTTGGTGGGAATGCAAGCTGGTGCAGCCGCTTTGGAAAACAGTGTGGAGATTCCTTAAAAAATTAAAAATAGAGCTACCCTGTGACCCTGCATTTGCACCACTGGGCATTTACCCCAAAGATACAGATGTAGTGAAAAGAAGGGCCATATGTACCCCAATATTCATCGCAGCAATGGCCACAATCGCCAAACTGTGGAAAGAGCCAAGATGCCCATCAACAGATGAATGGATAAAGAAGATGTAGTACATATATACAATAGAATATTATGCCTCCATCAGAAAGGATGAATATTCAACTTTTGTAGCAACATGGACTGGACTGGAAGAGATTATGCTGAGTGAAATAAGCCAAGTAGAGAAAGTCAAGTATCACATGGTTTCACTTACTTGCGGTGCATAAGGGGTAATGTAGAGGATAGTAGGAGAAGGAAAGGAAGGTAATCCGGGGAGAGAAACGAAACAACAGAGACTTTGGACACAGAAATAAACTGAGGGACTTGGGGGGTGGGGATGGGAGAGCCTGGTGGTGGGTACTGAGGGCACCTATTGCATGGAACACTGGGTGTGGGGAATAGGGAATGAATCTTGGAACACTGGAAGAAAAAATATTTAAGTAACAACAACAACAACAAAAAGATGTGGGCTGAGTGCCTCAGTTCTTTGCTGGATGTTGGCTAGAGACCACCTTCAGTTCCTTAGCATAAGGGCCACCTCATAGCTTACAACATGGTACCTGGCATCTGACTTTTCTCAGAGGAGGTGAGCAAGAGTATGTTGAAGATGGAACCCCCTCCCCCCCCGGGTAATCTAGTATTTTATTCATCAGTATGGAGTGAGTAAGTATACCTCACACAAGGGGAAAGGGATACACAAGAGTGTAGATACCAGGATGAGATGGCCATTTTAGAGGTTGCCTGCCTTACTTGATAATGTAAAAATGTGGATATATTCCGTATGAAGGAAAAAAATATTTTTAAATTACACTATTTTATTTTGTCAGGAGCAGTTGAAATTAGCAGATGGCATCTAATTTTAAAAATTAGAACCTCCAGTTTTGTGAACAAAATACTCAACACTAAATTTTTATTTATTGAGTGTACTATAATGTATCTGCTTATAATAAATACAGAAATTTGTCATAGGGGTTTAAAAAATGTTAACAACTATCTTTTGCCTTTATTCCAATGTATAAAACTTTGTTTTGGATTCATTAATGAGATTGATGAGCAAGAATTATATTTATATTTAATGTTTCTCTTAATTGGTGTTTATATTTAATGTTAATAACATGTCCTCTTATTCATGTCTGTCTATTCCTTACTCTCTGTTAGATCGATCTGGAATAGAAAATGTCAACTCTGTGGAGGCTTTGCAGGAAACTCTCATCCGTGCACTAAGGACCTTAATAATGAAAAACCATCCAAATGAGGCCTCTATTTTTACAAAACTTCTTCTAAAGTTGCCAGATCTTCGATCTCTAAACAACATGCACTCTGAGGAGCTCTTGGCCTTTAAAGTCCACCCCTAAGGCCTTTGTTTATTTAAACATGAACTGCTTCATGCTAACTGTACATTTTGTGCTAAATGCTTATTTATATGTGTGTACCATATGTGGAGATAGAAAAGACCTTAAGACAATACAAGATCGTAGGCTATCTCTGAATCAGCAGTAGTTGTTTGGATTGAGGTTTCTTCAGCCATGGTTAGACGTTGACTGCATTTCCCCTATAGACCAATCAGCTGTGTTGCACTTAAACTGGAGAAGTTACACTGAATTATAGTCACACTGAATGTTAGACTTTTTCATCTGCCAAAACCAAAAATCATTTTAATCTCCCTGTGGTATAAATATAATGCACAGTCACAAGTACATGAGGACTTAAAAATTAATCCTTCATGGTAGAAATTCTATTGTATGATTAAGACTTGATTTCACCACCAGACCATTTGACCTGGTAATTGGAGACATTG
The DNA here is from genome assembly GCA_004023965.1 of Spilogale gracilis. NCBI lineage: Eukaryota > Metazoa > Chordata > Mammalia > Carnivora > Mephitidae > Spilogale > Spilogale gracilis. The sequence goes on from PITA01006577.1 coordinate 39,807, forward strand.
CAAGTTAGGAGATCTTGATGTCTGTATTTTGTTCTGATGCTTGTTAAAGTGTGTGATCCCGGGTAGGTTAGTTGGTTGTGGAAAATGAAAATTGATAGTGTTCTTAATGCCCGACCTCAGAGATACTAAAAAATGTCTATAAAGCATATTTACCTCTTGGGAGATAGGCACTATGTAAATAAGATAAATTTTTTGTTATTATAATTATTCATAATAATATTCTTTCCTTATTTCTAAGTATTTCTGAGAAATGATTTCACGGTCCTCACCAACCTATTATTCAGGGTTCCTGCATATGTGTGGGGTAGTCTCCTGGCACACACATATTCAAAGTTTATGGGTACATCAAATATGTAGTATGTGTACATAATACCTATGTGAATATAATTATACATAAACATGTTTCTTCACAATATTTTAAACTGTGAAGGACTTTTATCATACAATAAACTTAAAACAAGTGGTGTCAAAGACTCAAATTAGGTGCATTTTACCTGTTGATGATATAACCATTGCTTTAAATGTTTAGATAGTACATTATTGAACTTAGGCTCTATTTTTATTTAAGCAGCACTTAATGTAAAAGTACAACAGGCAGTTGAGTCCAAATTTCAAAAAATATGTATTTTGAGTTCATCTTTGGTTCAAGGTACTAGTTTTAAAAGTTCATTTAGATTTCTACCTTGTACTGAAAAACGTTACATTGCTGCCCCTTATACACATGCTGCAGCTTGATGATAAATATTTTGATTCTTTGGGGAGAACCAATCAATGTTTTAAGAAAACTGTTTAATGTGTTGGCCCTGCGTGCGTGTAGTGCGTGCACGTGTACGTATGCATTTGTGTGCAAGTGTGTTTTGAGTCCACTCTTTTTTTTTTTCCCTAAATAACACTACAGGGATTTTGTCAAATTAGATTTACTCTATAATTTGAAAAATCATTTAGTGTGTGTGACCTACAGGCTTAGAAGTGGTACAGAGACATTTCATCCACATATCTAATATTGGGCTTTATTAAATAGAAGATCAGCCTCTGTTTATTAACAGTGGGAGAAATAGCCAAAGTTGAGGGTTTTATGTATTTTTTCTTTTTCCCTGGAAAAATACCAATTAATTGGGATTTTTTGAAAAGATTGCCTTCTGTATAATTTTTGGATTATATAAAACTGTAAGAATGGAAAGAGCCCACTTTACTATACTTAGCCTGTTACTTTAATGACATGTGAGCAGAATGCCTTATTTTGTAATCTTGTTTAACTTGCTGCTACTGGGACTTGAATTTCTGTGGCACTTGTTAAGTAAGTCAAAAAAAGAAGTTAAATCCTCTCATTATTAAAGAGGAAATGTGATGGTGATGTCTGTAATACAATATAAACCATAATTGTGATTTACCTTAAATGGGTAAGACTTTTATGGGATATACAGTATAGTTTTTGTGAATTCTTTACATGATAGCATTATCTTTTTATAATTTTTTTTCCTAAGATAAATGCATAGTTTTCTTCTATGGGGGATAGAAATGGCTTTTTGAAGTAATCCTGAAAACCTCAAAGATCATGTTTGTTCTTAATTTTTGCCTTTTGCATAAGCCTCTTTATAACATGTTATCTTGAAAGAGTTACTGTCTTTAGGAGTATGTAACCAGAACTATGTTAGTATTGCTTATAAAACTTTAGTTAGGTTCAATATATACACGTATACATCTATATATAGGTATGTAGGTTCGCATTTTGTCTTGTAAAATTTTATTTGAACAAATTCTTCCTTTAGGTAATGGGAAACAAAATTAATAGTTCATATGCCACTTGTAGTATCTCTATATTTGAAAATAGCCCAATATTAAAACTACTAAAATTAAACCAGCAGCCTATTATAAGCACATACTTTGATTGAGTATTGGGTATAAACTTACTAAATGTGGAGAAGACAACCAGTTTGGGAAACTTCTGGGTTAGTGGGACACTGTTGATTAATTGATAATGTACTGTATGAATTAAGTGATACTTTAACTCTGATTTTGCATTTTAAGTTAAAATATGGGCATTATGTCAGCAAACTTAAGGGCATTATGTCAGCAAGCTAAAACATTTTTTTTCCTGTGCTTTTAATGTATCTCTTTACATGATCTGAGAGAGGATTCAAGCTTTAGAGAGAAATAGCTGAGGGAAAGGGGAAACATCTTCTTGAGTTGAAGCTTTTCCTTAGGGCAGTGGTTTAATTATAGATTAAAAAAATTAGAAGGCAATTTCAGTGGATTAAATGTATAGCTTTTGTAACTACATTTCAAGAAATTACCATTGTAACTTGATAAGAAATGATTTATTTTATGTAAACATTGCAAAGCAAGGTGTAGAAGCTCAGCTAGATTTATTACTGTGCACGAGAGTAAGTACCTATCTCAATTACTCTTTTTCTTTTCCAATATAAAGTTTGCTGAATGTACAAGAAGAGTTTATCACTTAGGCTATAGAATTCTTTTTTAGGGGTGGGGGGAATGGGATTTGTCAGGAAATTGCCTATAAACAAAGATTGTCTTGATTTGATTCAAAACATAAAACTTGAAGCTATTCTTGAACTAATGTGGAAAAATAAAATGGCTATTGTTTTAAAAAAGTGATAGAAATATATTGTCAAGATATGAATTAAGTTTATTTTCTACAAACTGTTATTGATGAGGACATGGATAATATCTTCATGTTTCTGAAAAGTAATATGTACATGGGGGGAGGGGATAATAAATATTATTTCTAACCAATTGTGATTTTGGTATCTTTCTATCTTGATATTTTTGTAAGACTCTAATTTAACTTCCTATTTTCCCCTGAGCATAGCAGTACATCTTAACTAAATGTCTGATTCGGCATGGTGGAACATAGCTAGATATGCAGGGCTCTTGATTTTAGTTTGTTGAGAGTCCAGCAAAGGTTGTTGCTGTTTTCTCTAATGACAGTTGAATAGTGGTTCACTGTATGTTGTAATCTTTCTTAGAAGGGGATGGTGAGAGAAGGGGCACTTGATCTAGCCAAGACTGTGCCTTGGCTGTGGATGGGATAAGATAGTTCAGCAAGACCACCACCTCTTTTCCCCTTTCCTAGGAGTTGTAGCCATGCCTGCAAATGGAGGCAGTTACTTCAGTCTGCGCTCACTATCATTGTTTCCTAGACCACTAAGACCCGCTATTTTTCCGTGGATTATAGTTGATGTTGGGTGGGAGAAATGGGCTCCTTGATCATAACTTGGGAATGCTAGGTTAGCAAGGCTACTGACATGTCTTTATGTTAGTCCTATGCTCTAATGAGTGTATCATGAGTTCTTCAAGGAAGTGTTTAGTGGGATGCAGTCTTTCCCAAACTTCCTCTGCCAAGTAGTCGTCCCCCCCCCACCTGTGTTGAGCACTTGTTGGGACTCCTTGGAAGGTGTGCTTTCAGGAGAAAAAATGTTAGCTCACTTAGGTTGTTGATCAGAATACTGATCATATTCTATAGATTACTGTACAAATTTGTATTTTGTTCCTTTTTTACACAGTATAATAAACATTGAACTCTGAATAAATGTGGCTGATGAAAAAATAGATTACATTCCTTTTGAATTTTGGAAGTGCTACATGTGATGAGTGAGTAAAGGCAGCCAATTCATGGGTCTGGTTTTAGTTTCACACTCACTTGGGTCTGTCAAAATTTATCACATTTGCTTTTCTTAATTCTTGTCTGTCTAAAGGTTTAACAACAACTGGCCTGTGTTCTAGTAGCCACTTTAGAGTTGCTCTTCACAACATCAAAGCTGGTGGAGGAAACATAAGGACAGTCTCGGAGGAATTCTCAACCTCTCCAGAATGATTTCTATGGAGGCATGGTCCCAAGAACGTAAAGATGGTCTCAAAATTAGCATTTCCCCTACATGCTAAAAATTACTAAAGAGGGTGAGACCAGTGTTTCAAAGAAGACTCAAATACCTGGGACGAAAATGGTGTTTAAAAAAAAATTTTTTTTTTTCTCTTCTCTGTTTTCCTACTGGTAACCACAGAATTGAGTATGACCTTCTGAAAAGTCTCTAAGGTAAGTTCTGTGTTTTTTCTTTTCTACAGTTGCATTTTTCTCTGAATTCTTATCCGTAACCCCAGCAGTTCCCTCTGCCAGCTGTCCCACCCCAATTACTTTGTTACTTTGCTTATAAATTTTCATCTAGTTTCCTCTCCTACAACAGCCATTTCATTTCCTGTTCAGGTTCTGCAGTTAAATGCAAGTAGGGTAGTTTCCAAAGTGGAAAGCACCTACACTTTCATTCTCTCTTGATCATCTTGCTGCTTACAGTTAGGCTGCTCTCTAAGCTGTTTTATCTAACAGGAGTTTGGAGGAATAAACTGATGGTTTAGTTATTCATTACACATTTATTGAACATACATGTATGGCTCAAGAATTTTTTTTATCCAAATGCAAATGAGTTTCCTTGAAAATCCAGGGCACTAATCCAGACAGTGTGGAAGTTGTGTGCACATGAAGTACATGGCCACCAATCACAGCCTCTTAAGTAGTAATTGCCAGTAAATGCTGCTTTAGCTGTGGTGTGCTGGAGCCAGCTTATAAGGTCTCTTGAGGTCTCATTGTTACATTTACAGGAATTTATGGAGCTGGTTGTTAGAAATAGCCATTATTAAAAATTAAATTACATAAGCTTACAATTGAATTATATTTGAGAAGATAATACTAAAACTCCTCACTTCCTAATTATGTTACATTTTACAGTAATTTATACTTTTGACTTCCAGTACCTTTATTTTTATGGATATGGTAGCAATACTTTATAATGGTGTTCCTGCACATCTCCTCAACTCCCTAAGTGATGGCCCATTGGTAGCTCAGAATTGGCCATGGTAGGATTATACTATGCAAAGCTGCAAATGCTATGAATCAGGGCTTGATTTATTTTGTTGGTTGTCTAGATTTAAGAAAGTAGTGGAGAAAGTGTTAACAATATGAATTAAAATGTCTCATACCTGTAGACATTAAATGTTGCAAGTAGAAAATTGACCAAATAGTCCAGTATTTGGGAACCATTATCTGATTCAGCAAAGAAGCTGCTCATATCTTTGGTGAGCAAATCAAGTTCTGACACAATTTTTGTTTCATTGTTTCATTTTTGTTTTATTTATATACTTAAAATAGCAAAATTCATGTCAGAACTGTACTTGTTAGTTGCAACTTCAGCAAAAATAAAGGAAGCACTCTGTGAAAATTCATTGGTTACATTGAATTTAAAGATTTTATTTTATTTTTTTAAGATTTTATTTATGAGAGAGTGAGAGAGAGCATGAGAGGGGAGAAGGTCAGAGGGAGAAGCAGACTTCCTACGAAGCTGGGAGCCCAATGTGGGACTCCATCGTGGGACTCTGGGATCATGACCTGAGCCGATGGCAGTGGCTTAACCAACTGAGCCACCCAGGCACCCCTAAAGATTTTATTTCTTATAAATTTAGAAATTGTGTGCCATATATCCTTTCAGTAAAAATAAATACAGACACATTCATAAGATATTTTTCCCCCCATAGAGGAAATTAGATTTTTACCAGCACACCCAATTAACCCCAAGAAATAATTCTGCTTTCTAGATAAAGAAAACCAAGGCTCAGAGAGTGCAAATAATTGGCTCAAGGTCACACAGCTACGGAATGGGAGAGTGGACTGTAAACCCCAGATGTTTGGGCAAGAGTTTACTCTCAACTTCTGCATAATAGAGGAGCACTGGACTTGGGTTTTCCTCCTTGGCAGAGTGGTTTTAGTTAAGTGTATTCTGATTTATAGGTATGTAGAACTCATGTTTATGGGATTGTTTGGTATTGGATAAGAGGAAGCTCTTCAGGCAGGATTCAGTACATAATAGGAGTTTAATGTTATCCTCCAACCCCCACATAACTTTTTCTCTTATCTGTAAGAAGGGTAAACTATTTAGAGTGATTGCAAGACTAAATGAGATGTATTTAAAAACTCTGCAGTGATGTCCTCTACAGACATGAGGTAATTGTCTTTCCTTAGGAAATGACATAAAGAAAAAGAGAAAGGACAGTCTCCTGGAGGGTGGGGAAAGTGAGCGCAGGGCCGCGGAGGAGGCTCTCCCTGGGTCAGACTGTGTGACTTGGCCTCTCAGGCACGTTAGGGCTGAAGACAGCTGGCAGTTCCCGATTTAGGCCTTTCAGAGCGGGGAACTGCTCTGAAAGTTGACTGTGATATCCCAACCTTCAGATACTTCTGACTTCTAGTAACTTCCTCAGGAGAAGCTAACCAAGTGACAAAAGATGACCCAGTCCGCATCCCATTTCCAAGCCCTCAGACAAGAATACGGCAGTCTCCCTATCCCGCAGATTGGCTTTCTGCAGTTCCAATAACCGGCCCTCAGCTCCGGTTGCACCCGGAAGTAAGAGCCCAACGCTGCGTCATAGCGCGGCGACGTTCACTCGCCATCATCTCCTCACGTAGGCATTTTCCATCTGCCATCATCACAAGGACAACGGTGAGTACAGTGCCCTAAGGTGTTTGGAGAGAGTACATTCACATAACTTCTATTACAGTATGTTGTTCTTTTTTATTATTGTTAATCTCCTACTGCACCTAACTTAGAAGTTAAGCTTCATCATAGGTTTGTATGTATGGGAAAAGAAATCATATATCTAGGTTTCGGTACTTCCACGGTTCAGGCATCCACTGGGGGTCTTGGAATGTATTCCTGTGCAGCCAGGAGGACACAGCTATATACGAGGAAGGCCCTTAGTATTCCAGTGGATGCTATCATTGCTCAAGGTGTACATCTGTCACAAAGGGCAGGGAAAATGGGCTCAGGGCCCCTTCATAGTAAAAATAACATAAATACCCTGAAAGGATAGGAAGAATTTCCATGCCTTTGAGTTTTGAATAGTCTCACCATTTATTGAGATTGAGGATACCTTTCTAGTTGTGATTCTGCCCTTCAGTGCTCTTGAGAAGATCCCTTCATCAGCTTCCTTATGTAAAGTGAAGGAATTTAACTGTATGCACTTCCTCATCCCTTCTAGGGCTAACATTTGTGGTATATGCTGGTATATAAAGAAAAAAAAAAGCCAGAGAGTGGCCTTTAAAAAAGAAAAGAAGCCAGAGAGTGAAAAATTTGTTTTGTTGGAGGTGAGGTGTGGGGAGACAAACAAACATGGTTCTGCTGCCAGAGGTTGCCGATCACACTTGCCTTAACCTGGTGTGACATTGCACCCCCCTGGCCATCTGTCCACGGTCCTTGTGGTGTGACCCTCTGCTCCCTCATGCCTGCCTCACTGCTCAGTGTTCACAATACCTTTAGCTCAAAGTCACCTCTTAAGAGGTTAGGGACAGGAAGTGCACTGGGAGAAGAAGGGTTATGTCTAGGAATTTCATACCCTGCAAGGTTCCCAGTGTCCAGTGGAAGGGGCAACTGAAACTGGACACACAAAGCATAAGGAACATCAGGAAGCCCCAAGCCCAGTGGCAGCACTCTTCAAGCTGAGCCCATTCCTGCACGGCAGCACTTCCTGGTTTTTGATTGTAACAAAAATAGAAAATTTTGTAGTTGAAGTGTAAAAGAGTAAAATTTTTTGTAGTTGATGATTCTCTTGTCTCTTCCCCTAAATCTTTTTAATTTTATTCCAACCCTCGAGGTAGTCAGGAAAATTTTTACCACATAAAACCAAAACTTTTGGGCGCCTGGGTGGCTCAGTAGGTTAAGCCTCTGCCTTCGGCTCAGGTCCTGATCTCAGGGTCCTGGGATCAAAGCCTGCATCAGGCTCTCTGCTCAGCAGGGAGCCTCCTTTCTCCTCTCTCTCTCTGCCTACCTGTGATCTCTCTCTGTGTGTCAAATAAATATATAAAATCTTTAAAAAAAATAAAAATAAAGCCAAAACTTTTACCTATTGTTACTTTCCAGTAATCTTAGCTGGCAAAATCAAAAGAATTTTGTAGAGAACATCCAGATCCCTCCACCATTAACATTTTATTATACTTGTGAATTACAGAGCTATCTGTCCTTCCATCCATCAGTCCTTGTCTTGGCATTTTAAAAAATGCATTTCAAAGTAAATTGCAGTCCTCAATAAACTGCCCCTTAAGTTTTTTGTCTTGCATATTATTTATTAGAGTTAAATATTAATTTATAGTTCTTTTGATATATAATTTATAGATAATGAAATGCACAAGTCTTTAGGATATATCTGCCACTTTATTTTCACAAATGCATTCTCACTGTGTAACCCAAAACCCAGTTGAGATATAGAACATTACCATCATCGCAGAGAATTTTCTCATATTCCTTTCTAGGCAGTCCCCACCCCCAGAGGCAATAGCTGTTGTTCTGATTCCACCATAGATTAGATTAACCTGTTTTATAACTTTATATAAATTGTATCATTGCCATATGTACTCTGTTGTGTAAGACTTCACTCAGCACAGTGGTTTTGAGATTTATCCTTCACAATTTTGTTTTATATTGCTAAGTAGTATTCCTTTATATGGATGTTTATTTATCCTGTTAGTGGATATTTGGGTTCTTTCCAGTTTTTTTGGTTATTATGGATAAAGCTATTTGAATACTCCTTTGTATTTGCTGTTGCACTATATCATGACTTGACTTTGGAGTAGAATTTGTTTGTTCCATGAGTACAAGCAGCAGCATATAATGGAAAGCATGAGAAACAAAGAATTAAATCTTAATTCTTTCTGCTTAGAGTTCTTATAGAAAAAGCAGCTCATCAATTAGAAGATGCTTAAGACCTATCTAAAAGGGAGTTCAGTAAGGATATTTATTACTTATTTCCTACAGAAGACTTCTGGAGGCAGGGCAATTTGAAGCTGGTTCAGTAGCTCCAAATGCCATTGAAGAATCCAGGAGCTCACCTCATATCCATAGATTGGCCATTATCAAGTGAACAAACAAACAAACAAAATAAACAAAACAAAATATCAAGTGTTGGTGAGGATGTGAAAAAATTTGAACAATTGTACACTCTCGTGGGAACATGAAATGGTACAGTTTTGTGGAAAACAGTGTGGTGTTTCTTTAAACAATTAAAAATAGAAAAAATTAAAAATAGGCTTACTATATGATCCAGCAGTTCCACTCCTAGGTATATATACCCCAAGGAATTGAAAGCAGGGTCTTGAAGAGAAATTTGTATATCCACGTTATAGCAGCATTATTCATAATAGCCAAATGATGGAAGCAACTCAGTTGTCTACTGATGGATACACAGCATGTGGCATATACATACAGTGGCATATTATTCAAACTTAAAAAGGAAGGAAATTTTGACACATGCTACAGTATGGATAAACCTTATGCTAAGTGAAATATGCCAGTCACAAAAAGACAAACACTATATGATTCCACTTATATGAAGTACCTAGAGTAGTCACATTCATAGAAAATAGAGTGGATAGAGTGGTAGTTGCCGGGGGTGGTGGGGAGGGGAGGAATGTTTCAGACTTTCAGTTTTGCAAGATGAAAAAGTTCTGGAATTTGTTGCACTACAAAACTGTACACTTAAAAATGGTTGAGGTGGTAAATTTTCATGTTACATAATTAATTACCATAATTAATTAAAATGAAAAAACAACCCAGTAGCTTCTGATCCTTTCTTGTCATCTTGTGCATATTTGTGATGTTTTCTTTCATGGTTACAAGATGGTGAGTGCCACTGTTAGGCATCATAGCAGCAGGAGTATGTCCAGAGAATAAGAGAGGGCATTCCTCTTGTTTTTTAGGAAGAAACCCTTTTCAGGAGGCCCCAGCAGACTTCCCCCTCTCAGCTCCCATAGGCCAGATTGTGTCTCAGGCTGCAAGAGAGCTTGGAAAGCAAATATGTACCTTTTTTTTTGCCTCTGTAGAGAGTAACAGACTCTTCTGGAGAGAACAGGGGGTTGGGGAATGTCTTTTGGGTAGGCAACCAACAATGTTATCTTCTGAATGGACTACTGTTAGGGAGGATGGGTCCGTCTTTGTTAGCTCAGCATTGATGGCCACTATGAATTGTGACCAGTGCAAATCTTGGTTGATGCAGGGATGATGCCCTTGGCTTACCTTTCATATATGCAGGGGCCAGGGCAAGAATACAAATGAAGACCACCAGCTTGCCCTTGTTTTTTTCCCCACTCCTGCCTTTGTCCAATAGTGTAAAGGACTGTTTTTTGTTTTGTTTTTGTTTTTTTAATTTGTTTTTTTTTTTTTTTCCAGGAATTTTGTGAGCCAGTTGACTTCTTATTGGTATCTTGAGATTGACCACAGTGGGAATATTCACACTATGGAAATCAGTAAATGGTACAGATTAGGACTCTTTCCACCCTGAGTAGCAGTGTGCTGATGAGCCTTTCATACATGTTCATGGACACTCCAGCTCCGAAGTCCAAACTCTGTTCATCCCCTCTCTTTTATCATCTGCCTCTTGGGCTGAGTGCTGTGCATGCTGGCAACATGGTCTGGCTGTGGGAGGACCAAGGATAGAACCTTCTATAGATCTAGGAAGCAGTCCTAGGGTCATTTGGGTAGGGAGTTCAGGTACTAGAACATGATCTCGAGGGGGTATGCATTCTCGCCATACTTGGCCTGAGGATAGAGGCACAGCTTTAGACTTGGATATTCTAAAGTGTGACTCCATGGCAGGGGGCCAGTAGCCTGGGTTTTAGGCTGGGCAAGAGAGGGAAATACTTTTGTCCACTCTTCCCCATCTTCTCCCTTTGACTAGATGGAAGAGAACCCTTCCATCTCTAATATACCTGCCTACCTTCTCAATGAAGGGAGAAATGCTGGTCTAATTTATCAGAACCTATTCACAGGCTATTTTTTTTAGTGGACAGGGTTATTGTATCTTCAAGTTTAGGTTCTCTGTAAGATATAGCTTTTATGACTAGCAGTATATGGGGTGTGAAGCTCAAGTTAGAATCCTTTTCATTTTAGATTCAGGAATGGAAGGAGGAAAATGCCTCTTAACTTGAGTCTGTTAGGATTTGATATAATTTCTACCTCTTAGGACAGTAGTTCTCAAGAGGTAGTGCTTAGACAAGCAGCATCAGCATTATTTGAGAGCTTACTAGAAATGCAGATTCTGTGGTGCCTCCCTAGACCTCCTGGATCAGAAATTCTGGGCATGGGTCCAACAGTGTCTTAATAAGTCCTCCAGGGGACTCCAATGCAGCTAAAAGATTGAGAACCATTACTCTATAGCTTTAGTGTAATCATTTGCTAGGGCTGCTATAACAAAGTACCACAGACCAGGTGGCAAACAGCAGAAATTTACTTCTCACCCTTTTGGAGACAGGGAGTCTGAAATCAAAGTATTGACAGAGTTCCGTCTTTCTGAGGGCCATGAGAGAAAGCTCCTCTCTCCTTGGTTGTAGATGGCTATGTTCTCCCTGTGTTTTCACATCATCTTTCCTCTGTGCATGTCTATGTCCAAATTTCCTCTTCTTACAAGGACACCATTCTGATCAGATTGGTGCCGACCCTAATGACCTTGCTTTAATTTAATGACCTCTTGAAAGACCCTATCTCCATATATGGTTACATTCTCAGGTACTGTGTGTTAGGACTAAAATATACAGATTCTTTGGAGGACACAATTCAGACCATAATACTTGGGAAAACCGGTCATATAATTTCTGTGCCTTTCTCCCCAGTCCCCAAATATGAGTTTATTAGAGGTCAGACTGGGTTTTCCTTGTTTTTATAGCTCTGGTGTCTTACCAGATGCTCAGTGGTATTTCAGTAAATTTAAATTGACTGTGAATGGAAGAACTTTTTGATGTTTTATTGGGATTATAATCTTAAAACACTTTTTTTGTATGTATACATGCAAAGTACACATCTCAAAGCTTATTATGGTCTCAGTCACTTTTTTCAAGGCTGCCTGATGTAAAACACTTACTGTCTGAGGTTTTACTATCTCATATTGCTATAGATTTTTGAGTTGCTTAGTCCTGCTTCCAGTGGGAGCATTCTTCTGGGGACGCTTAACATCTAAACTCTCAGAAACTTGTTTGTTTTCTTCTTTTCTGCCTGAGAGCTTTTGAAAAGAAAAGAAAAGAAAAAAATTAGCCCTGCTTCAATCAAACATAGCAAAGGATTCTAGGTGTTTGTATTTTGAAGAACTCAAAACCAGACTGTGATAAACAGATAATTGTCGCTGAGAGGTATCCCCTTTTATTTGATAAGGATTTTCTCTAGTTGCTTTTCAGTTTCATAGACAGTAGAATTACAAGTTGCCATGGCAACTTATCCATTGCCCAAGTTGCCTGGGCCTTAAAGACACAGAAACCACATTTGGTTTTATTCCATAGAGCTGACATTGTTATGAAACAGAGCACAGCAGAGTGAATGCGGAATTAGAGCAGACATCCTGCCCCCACTTCTTTTCCCTTCCCTCCACTCTTGTGGTTTCTGTGTTTACCAGGCCCCTGAATAGCCCAGTGTTAGAAATTGTATAATTTGGTCTCTGGAGTTTTTTCAAGAAAATAACCATGTTGCTGTGTCTCATGCAGTTTTGTTACCTTTGTTAGTAACAGACTATGGGAGTTAAGGAGGCTTGGGGATAGTCGGTATATAAGTAGTTAAATTCTGAGTTCAGTACAAGGTTTGACAAATGATAGCCTTCTGTCATTTCTGCAACTACACTTCTTTCATTCAGGTGCGATAGCAAGAGAACACTCCAAAGAAACTGAAGACTGGTTCTCCAGACATTTCCAACTTAAGGGAAGCCAGAAAAGCCTGACAGACCCTGGGACCCATTCTTGGTTATACCCAGAAGTAGAATTAACTGGCTAAGCTTGAGAAAACACTGGAACTCTGGCAACTGCTCTAAGTGAATTTTCTCATTCCTCTGAGCTTTGCCTGTAGCCACTGTATGCATTATGCTACAAAGCTAATTATAAAAGATCTTGAGAGCCAAGGGAAGGCTGATTCAACAGATTCATCTGATAAGCTATTCTAAGAGCATATCTTGAGCCTGGGTTGTAATACTTCCAGTAGGCATGATCGAGAAGTTAAAGAATAAAATAAACCTCCCCTTGTCTGCTGAAATTGCAATTGCCTCAAGTTTGCTGGCTCTGAAAGTTTAGATTTTACTCGGATGTATTTATTTTCAATCTTGCTTAATTTCTTTTCAGGCTGTAGGCCATCGTTCAGTATAGATTTTTATGACTACTTTTAAAAAACGTTATTAAAAAATTAATTATTTTTTTAGGTAGGGGGTGGGGAGAAAGAGAGAAACAGAGAGAGAAAGGAGAGAGGCAGAGGAGAGGGAGAGAGAAAATCTTAAGCAGGCTCCATGCCTGATATGGAGCTCAATGTTGGGCTCAGTCTCACAACCCTGGGATCCTGACCTGAGCTGAAATCAAAAGTTGGACACTTCACTGACTGAGCCACCCCAGAGCTCCTTTTATGGCTTCTTTTAAGGGACCAAGGAGGAATCTCCTTTTTTTGCTGTAGGAAGTACTTTAGGGGAAAGTGGGATTCAGTAATGAAACAGTTACCTATCCAGGCCCTGGGGCAGTTTTGGCTTTACCCTAGGGCTTCTTTGAGCACTCAGGGCAATCCCAGACCTTCCCAGTTAACCACATTTATGATATGAATGATAATAATAGCAGGAATTTAAACGGGGTGGTCACCCACTGCAACAGTCCCCCAACTTCTCTGATTGGGACATACATAATAGGTGTTTTCGTTTGGGTCTCCAAAAGCAGACTGGAGGACAGGAAGTCAGGTGCTGGAATTGATGCCAGGAAGCAAAGATGTGGGAGGGAGTGCTGGAGAGAGAAGGGAGGAAAGCCAGTACACAGGGTATTAATGAGCTGGCTGCTGCTGAGGCCAAATGGCTTTCTGTCATGTTGGGCACCACCTGACTTTACCTCAGAACTGGCCTGCCAAGGGATAAGGAAGTTGAGTATTTATCCACTGACTCTATCATTGGTTGAGGGTTGCCCCTGAGGGTTTAACTCCTTCCCACATAGAGAAAAAGCTCTTAGGTTGAGAAACAAAGATGTGGGCTGCTGAAGTGGGCACTGTCAGCAATCACAGGAACTGTCCTTTGCAGTTGTAGGTGAACTCAGACATGGACCAGGGCAGCAGTAGGGTGTGTCTTACTCTTTGTGAGTATTCATGGTTATTATGGTGGTTTTAACATCTCATCTACAAATTCTTGACACACTTCCCATTTAGAAATGGGAATCTATCGCTTTTTTCTCTTGAATATAGGTAGGCTTGGGACTACTTTGACCAATAGGATATGATAAAAGTGATCTATGTGACTTTCAAGGTTAGGTCATAAAAAGCCAGGCAAATTCCACCTTTGTTGCTGGGACACTTGCACTTGGAGCTTTCATCTGCTTATGTGAGACTACCATGGTGCAGAGGCCATGTGTTGTCAGCAGCCCCAGCTGAGTTCCAAAGCCAATGGCTCCCAGTCAGTTGCCAGCCATGTGAGTGAACCATCTAAGATGTCTAGCCTAGTTGAACCTTCAGATAGCTGCAGCCTCAGCTCCTATCTGACTGAAGCCCCCAGGGAGAACTGTCTAGTCAAGCACTTCCTGAATTCCTGACTCACAGTATCTATGAGGAAAATAAAATGATTGTTTTATACTTTTACATTTGAACTACTTTGTTATGTAGTAATAGTGACTGGAACACTTATCCAGGAAACTGGAGGTATCGAGGAAATGCTCACATCACACCTTTTGGGGTAAGGGTAACCTGCCATTTTTCAGAGAAGTCCCTGGAAGCTCAGGAGGTAAACATATTCCCCTGAACTCACATTAGCATCCCCCCACCCCCAGCTGTGCTATTAACAGTTCCCCATCTGCTGTCTGGGGATGCTGAAATACTGAGAGATAATATTTTGAAAAGGGCTTTGTGAAGAGTCTGGTAGCACCTTGTGCTCATACTGTGCCTTTTCTTTCCTTACTGTGGAATTCTCCAGTGTTACCCTATTCTATGCAGTTGTAAGATTATACCAACTGCCGCTTCATAGAGAAAACTTTCATTCTCTTTATCCAAAGCAGTTAGAATCAAGGACAAAGGAAAGAAGGGAAATGACTTGTTTAATTTGTAAATCTTTCCATCTTGTGAATATTAAATTTGGACAAAAACACTTAAGAACTTGATATTCCAGGGGCGCCTGGGTGGCTCAGTTGGTTAGGCATCTGCCTTTGGCTCAGGTCCTGATCTCAGGCCCCGCATCAGGAGCCTGCTTCTTCCTCTCCTTCTGTCTATGGCTACCTCTACTTGTGCATGCTCTCTTTCTCAAATAAATAAATAAATAAATAAATAAATAAATAAAATCAATCTTAAAAAAAAAACAAACCCCAAACCAAAACCAAAACCTTGCTGTTCCAGTCAAAAGTATGGTTTACAAATTCTGGGACTCTTTGAGGGACTGGGAGAAGAAAGTTCTCTGAAATTTTAACCTCAGAATCATATGAACCTTGAAATAACTCCTACAAAAGAGAATGTCAATGTTGTATAGTGTAATACATTGCAATGAATGGAGTGTAAATACATTCAACAACACATGGGTCCATTTTCCTGGATAATAGACTTGGATTTAGAAATGAAGGAGAAAAGCCTTAAAATATGGTTTTGTTTTTTTAAATATGTAATATTAGCTAAAAAGAATTTCAAAACTCTAAACTGTTCCTGACACCAGATGAACCCCAACTCCTGTTATATTTATGCATTTCTAGTTCAAACACTTAGACTGCATTGGATAATAATCAATCTGAAGTTGATAATAGGCCTTCTTTATGTCAAGGAGAATAAAAATTTTGAGATATAAAATGGTTAGTCTGATGGTTTTCCCTGTGTGAGAGTCACAGAGACTGTGTGTCTGGGTTTTAGAGACTGACTGTTAAAATGGTCCTTAAAGAATTTAACTGAGGAGTGATCAATTCAGAGACTGCATATAGATAAATCTTCATCATAGATTCTAAAGTGACTGGACCTTAACATTCCTAAGGAACCCTGAGATGCAGCCTCAAGTCTCCTGTTTACGGAATACTGTAAACAGTGTTGGGCCTAATATAGGTTTTAGGCACAGTAAGGAGAACTGCTGGGAAAATGTGCACCCAGAGTTCTCAGGGCATTCTCTAACTTAAAAAACAAAATAAGAGTGTAAATTGATATGTGTGTAGAATGTGCATATGTGTGTGCTTATTTATGTATACCTGCCTCATTGCTAAATAGAAGTTAACTTGTTCCTTTATCCCATGTATTTCCTGTAAACTGGAAATTACAACTAAAGACTTGATTAGATTCAAGTTAATTATTTATGGCTACAGTTCACCATAGGTGATGTTATAGTTTCATATAGCTTCATAGCTATTTATTTAGCTCATGACTCTGAAGGTCATTCTCAGTATGGGCTGGGCTCAGCTGGGAAGATCTAGTTTAGGCTGGCTTTGGTTCATCTTGCCTGGGTTTACTCCTGTAGCTGGTCAGTCAGTGGTTTGACTGGTTTGATTGGCTTATATAGGCACACCTGTGCTTTGCAAATATTGAATTTTTTATGAATTGAAGGTTTGTATCAACCTCAGGGCCAGCCCAGAAATGGAGAAAAAGACCCTACTTTTTGATGGAAAGAACTGCAATGTCACATTACTAGGGCATTGATATAAGGAGGAAAAGAATTTGTGGTCATTTTTTCAATCTACCACACTGGATTTGTATTTTTCGTGAATGGGCCAACTAGCAAGAAAATTTCCCAGGCTACTGTTGAAAATATAAGTTTCTGAGAAACCAAGTACTACAAACGTGTTGGAATAACAGAGAAGCCCTGAAAATTAGAATTTTGAGTTTAGTTGAGATGGCACATTTGCAGTTGGTGAGGAGTTTTTTTACAAAAACTATTGTGGGGGGTGCCTGGGTGGCTCAGAGGGTTGCCTCTGCGTTCGGCTTAGGTCATGATCTCAGGGTCCTCGGATTGAGTCCCACATCAGGCTCTCTGCTCAGAGGCGAGACTGCTCCCTGCCTATTTGTGATCTTTCTGTCAAACAAAGAAATAAAATCTTTTTTTTTTTTAAAGATTTTATTTATTTGACAGAGAGAAACACAGCCAGAGTGGGAACACAAGCAGGGGGAGTGAGAGAGGGAGAAGCAGGCTCCCTGCCTATTTGTGATCTTTCTGTCAAACAAATAAATAAAATCTTTTTTTTTTTGAAAGATTTTATTTATTTGACAGAGAGAAACACAGCCAGAGAGGGAACACAAGCAGGGGCAGTGAGAGAGGGAGAAGCAGGTTTCCTGCCGAGTAGGCAGACTGATGTGGGACTCGATCTCGGGTCTCCGGAATCATGACCTGAGCCGAAGGCAGTTGCTTAACCAACTGAGCCACCCAGGCGCCCCAAAATAAAATCTTTAAAAAAAACTATTGTGGGAAAAACTTGCTATGACATATATATGAACATATATATGATATATATGAATGTGAGATATATTTGAACATGTGTGTGTGTGTGTGTGTGTGTGTGTGTGTGTGTATAAAATTTTGCTTCAGTGTCTTAGTTGTAGAATAGGGGACACCCAGTTAGCTCACTTGAAAATGTAACTACTTGAATATAAAACCTGTAGGGTATAGAATATACTATGGACTATTGCAAGATATAATAGTTGTGTGTAGAGTGGGATCACTGCATAACAAAATACCATCGACTGGGCTGCTTGAGCAACAGAAGTTTATTTCTCACAGTCTAGAGGCTAGTAAGTGTGAGGTCAGGGTGCAGCATGGTTGGGTTCTGGTAAGGGCTCTCTTTCTGACTTGCGACTCTGCCTTCTTGCTGGGGAGGGAGCAAGATTAAGGAAAAGGTTGGGGGAGAGGAGAGAAAGCTCTCTTACTGCTTCTTATAAGGGCACTAGTCCCATCATGAGGACCCTACCCTTATGACCTCATCTAAACTTATTACCTCCCAAAGGTCCCACCTCCAAATATCACCTTAGGAGCCATGATTTCAACATATGAATTTTGAGGGACACAATATTTAGTCCAAACAAGTTGCAAACAAATCAGATTTTGGGGGGTTATAGTTACTGGGAAGTGATTAGTATTTTGAATATTTAGGGGCATATGGTAGCATTTTTCCAACATTAAAAGGGCTCATGTGCAGAAAAGTAATTAAATCTTGTGGTGTCTCAGAAGAAGAATTGGGAATTGCAGATAAAAACTATGAGGATCATGGAAAGCTGACTTCAGTTTATTATTAGAAAGGCCTATGCAATAATTTGGGCTCTCTGTAATGGGTAGAGTAGCCTGCCATATGAGGTCACCAGCTCCAAATCATTAACTGGTTCGGAGAAAGGCCCTACCTCACTGGCTGGCAATTCTATTCCACACAGGGCATTTTGTTAACTATTTGGTAGATGGTGGTTAAAAATAGTTTTATTATACTGTGGTGATGTTCTGTTAGGGCTAATGTCCAGTGGCTTCTGCAGGAGAATGAGCAGAAGGATTCTTAAGAATATTACACTTGTTCCTGAAGAATCTGTACCTATGGT
Source organism: Spilogale gracilis (assembly GCA_004023965.1). NCBI lineage: Eukaryota > Metazoa > Chordata > Mammalia > Carnivora > Mephitidae > Spilogale > Spilogale gracilis. The sequence continues at coordinate 58,325 of PITA01006577.1, forward strand.
GAGAAAATGGCCACTCCGATTATTTTATCCTCTACAAAACCAAAAGCTGTATGACCTGCTAATCCTCATTTTCTCAGCAGGCGGCGCTCTAGCACCAGGGAAAAGTATCAATTTAGGGAAACAAGGACTCCTTGGTTAATGTTTGTTTTTCAGACAAAAAAGGAAAGCTGTGAGGAAAAATAAACAGTTTATCAGACATTGCGACAAAGACCCTTCAGGGGAAAGACAAGCTGTCGCTTCAAGGACAGGAAGAAAAATCTCTGCGTTTGTAGAAGCCTCAGACACTGCGTGAGTGCCTTGTAAGAAAAAGAAAATCATGAAATGAGGAAGGAAAAAAACCAAATGGAGATAATAGAGAAGATTAAGAAAATAGAAAACAATTGAAATCATCTGCAAGCAAGCATGGAAGAGTAGAGCCTTGGGAGAGGAATGTGGAGGAGTAGTGTAGCAATTGGAAAAAATTTAAACTACTTTAATATAATTGAGAGTCATTCTAAGTATTTAGATGTACCATTTACTTTAGATGCCAAATTTCCTGCTTAATTGGTTTCAGCTGCCCAGCCCACAGCCCACAGCCCACATCCCGTTCTTGTTTGTAGCATTGAATGGTTTGAGGTCTTCAAGCACATAAACTTTTGCACCTAATGACAAGTACGTGATTTCTGGATTGATACTGCTTAGTTGTTTGCCAGATTTTCAAGTTGGGAAAAACATAATGGGTGAGTTAGGAACCCAGTTTTTGTGAAAGGGATTGGGGCAGGAACAGCAAAATTGAAAGGGAAATAATTCACTGTGAAATTGGTTGGATTTCTGAAGTATCATTTGTGCTTACCTCTTCCTAGGATTAGGAAAGATGCTCACAATTTAGTCTTTACTTCCTCCATTTGGCCATTAAAATGACTTTTCTCAAGAACTTCTTGACATTTATCTTTTTGTACTGAATCCTTTTTTGTAAGGTGTTTAATGCAACATCATTTCACTTGGTTTACTTTTTTAAAAAAGATTTTATTTATTCATTTGAGAGAGAGAGAGAGCACACACAAGCAGAGGGAGAGGCAGAGAGCGGAAGAAACAGGCTCCCTGCTGAGCTGGGAGCCTGACATGGGGCTTGATCCCAGGACCTGGAGATCATGATCTGAGCCGAAACCAGATGCCCAACCATCTGAGCCACTCAGGCGCCCCTTACTTGGTTTACTCCTTCCTGTAGCGAGGTTTAATCAGCAGAGTACATTAGAGTAATCTGAAAACAATACATAAAAACCAAAGGACAGCAATTGTTAGATTATTAGGATCTAACCACAGTCTGTGAAATATTTGAGTTAAATGAATTCGATGGCAAAACTATTATACGTGTGGTTCTGAAACTTTAGTGTGCATCTAAATCACCTGAGGGATCCTTAAAATACAGAGACCTGGGCCCTATTCAGAGTTTCTGATTCAGTATTAGGGCTGGAGTAGGGTGAGAAAAATACGAATTTCTAACAAATGCCAGGTGATAATGATTCTCCTGGTCAAGAACCTCACTATGAGAACCACTATCTTATACATTTGCTGAAAGTTTTTTTATTTGATTTTGTTTTAACTTTGGTCCCCCATCTCCTCCCCAACATGTTATAAGCTCAGGTCAGATATTTAACAGAGGCGGAGAACAGAGGGTGCAGATATTTGTTGAATACCTACTATGTGCTTGGCTCTATTCTGAGTTCTTTTCATTTTTTTAATATTCTCACTTTATTTTTCCTATTATCATAAAAGTATGATTTGCTCTTCCCACTCAACATAACATGAACCTGAGTCTTGAGGAGCTGGAGAGTTTTCCAAAGACAAACAGCTAGCAAGTAGCAGAACTGGAATTTGGACTCAGGTTTTGCTTGACTACAGACTGTATTACACAAGAGAACCTCAAAGCATTCATCGAAGTTTGATTTATTGCATTTTTGAAGATTTTAGTTCAAACTAGCCTTTACATAATTGACCACAAGCAAACTTCTTAATTTCTGGACCTAAGTGTTTCATTTTCTAAGGAGGTAAGTATCTGTCTCTCAGGCTAATATAAGGAATAAGGGAAATGTACATTGGAATGCCTAGTATAGTATCTGGCACACAGTAAGTGCTCTTCAAAGCTGAATGCCTTTTCCTTTCTTTAGAAATGCAAGTATTTAATCCAAGTTTATCTTAGAGTGAGTGAGAAAACTATGACTAGAATAGAGATATTCATATTCCAACAGGGAACTTGACTTGGAATGCCTTAGTGGGGAAGGAAGATGGCCATTCTGTTTGACAGTAGGCAAGACTGACATGAATCTCCTAGATTTCTCCAGCTAGAACCTACCTGCACATTTGCCTCAGGTCATCCAGTTCCTCTGATAATAGTGGGTGTCTGTCACAAATAATCTATTCTCATCAGTGCAACCAAAAGAAACTAGACATTCTCCAGGTGAGTGGTCCAGAAGCTCTGTGTTTTCTAACTACTCTCTTGGTTTGGAATTCCATCCCACATACTTTCCCTTGGTAATCCCATTATCCTTTTTATTTTGGAGTCTGTTTCTTTCAACTAATCTTTCTCCTGGATGTGGGTTATTTGTTTCTGCTTTTTTCCATGTCTAGTAATTTTTTAGATGTTGACATTATAAATGATATTTTGTTGGGTGTTTAGATTTGTTGTCTAAATAGAATGTTAGTGTTTGTTTTGGTAGGCAGTCAACTTACTTGCAGATCAGTTTATCCTCTTTTTTAAAAAGGATTTTGTTTATTTATGTAGAGAGAGATGGAGCATGCACAAGCAGAGCAGGGGGAGGGGCAGAGGAAGAGGGAGAGAGAAGAATCTCAAGCTGACTCTGTGTTGAGCACAGACCCCAACACAGGGCTTGATTGCGCGTCCCTGAGATCATGACCTGAGCTGAAATCAAGTCAAATGCTTACCCAGCTGAGGCACTCTGCACACTCAGTTGCTCCTTTTTATGCTTGTTTTTAACCTTTGTTAGTTTGGGTCTAGAGTACCATTTACTCTGCTACTAAGATATGACAGTTTTGGGGTTTCTTTGAATGCCCTTGTATTCAGTTTGTCCTTTCAGCTCTTGCTGGGTGGGTGGGTGGGGGAGGTCGACTCAGAATATCTCTTTGCCCTAAATGGGCTGTGGTAGTTATTCAGCTGTGGAAATTATTCAGCTCATAGCTACCTGGAAGTTGTCCTGTTTCTGGCTTCATGGAGCTTTTCTGAAGTATTTACAGATTGGTATACAGTTGAAGATTTGAGGAGACCCTGTGCAGATTTCTTGAAAACTTTTTCTGCATATAAATTCCAGCTATGTTAGCCTCCCCAAGGGCCTATATTTATATCCTTAGCTCCAGTGAGTCTGCCAGGTTCCATCTGGGTTCCCTTCCCTGTGCCAAAGTCCAGAAATTGCCTCCAGGAAGAAAATCAGGTCAATTGTAAGGAGGGTTCACCTTGTTTTCTCTCAGAGATTACAGTCTTGCTCTGGCTGATGTCAACTGTTTCATGTATTTTGTTCAATTTTCTTGTTGTTTACAGTGTGAGGGTATGTCCTGTACCATTTACTACTCCATGGGTAGGTGTAAGAATCTGCACACCTTCATTTGATGGATTCCTACTTGTCACACTTCTAAGGCTCGGTTCAGCCACCATCTCCCTTGGGAAACCTTTTGCATTCCTACCAGTTTGACTTAAGTGCTGCACCTTCATCTGCTTATTTATGTCCCTCACTCCCACCTCACTCAAGGCTGTAAGCTTTTTAGGGCGTGGATTATAAATATCTTAGTATCTCTAGCCCCTAGAGTGGCACTTAGAACATTGTAAGTGCTTAATAAATGCCCACTGGCTAAATGAATAAATTACGTTGATTTGTATTTTTTGACTTTAAGGTTTGCTAAGAGTGCTACTCATTCATCCTTTATTTCTAAGGCTCCTCTTCCCTGGCATTTTATTTATTTATTTATCTATCTATCTATTTATTTATTTAAAATGTAATTTTAATTTGATTTAATTTTTAAAAAGATTTTATTTGTCAGAGAGAGAGAGAGAGAGAGAGAGGGAGTGAGCGTGCACAAGCAGGAGGATGGCAGGCTGAAGGAGAGGGAAAAGTAGGCTCCCCACTGAGCAGGAAGCCCAACATGGAGCTGGATCCCAGGCCCCTGAGATCATGACCTGAACTGAAGACAGATGCTTAACTGATTGAGCCACCCAGGCGTCCCTTCCCTGGTGTTTCAAACTCAAGGACAAGTTGCAGTAAATCACCCTTGGCTTGCCTGAAATATGGGGGAAGTCTGCTTCAAGTCATTTGTATCCTATGGCAGAAATGACTAACTCCCCATCAAAACGTGTGATCCTCTATCATAGATAGGATTGTCCCTGGGATAAGGTTGCTAGACTTAGTAAGCAAGCAAGGAAGCAAGCAACTATGAAAAACGAGACACCTATTTAATTTGAATTTCAAGTACAATATTTGGGACATGTACTAGAAATGATTCTTTTTTTTTTTTCCAAAAATTCAAATTTAACTATGCATCCTGTATTTTATCTGGCAGCTCCACGCTGGGAAGTAGCTGCTCAGTCAGGGGCTCTGTTCTCACCAGTGGAACATAGTGAGATGTGATATGTAATGCATGGTGTGTGTCACTGCCTGGCTAAGGTGGTTAAAGTGTGTATTTTCCACTCTCCCCTTTTGCCTGAACGCAGAGACTTTGGGTGCCTGAGGGGAGGAGCAGGGCACAAGGGAAATGGGTGTCCCTGTATTGCATATGAAGGGGAGCTACTTGCACCCTGCTTTGGACTACTTGGTGAGTAAGCAAGGAACTTCAGCTGTGGTGAGTCATTCATTCTGTGGGGTTGGTTTGCTACAGTAGTTAATATTGTTCTATTTCATGTGCTGTTGAAAGAGTGACATGGGAATGTTTTCTCTGAGGTTCTACACTACCTGCTTGGTAGCTCCCATGACATATCTCAAGATGCCTCAAATTCTACCTGTCCAAACCTGAATTTTTGATTTCCATAGCAACCAAACTGGTCCTATACCCTTTATTTCAGTGAATGGTATAACCATCTACCTATTCTTTTTTTTTTTTTAAGATTTTATTTATTTATTTGACAGAAAGAGATCACAAGTGGGCAGAAAGGCAGGCAGAGAGAGAGAGAGGAGGAAGGAGGCTCCCTGTCGAGCAGAGAGCCCGATGTGGGCCTGGATCCCAGAACCCTGGGATCATGACCTGAGCCAAAGGCAGAGGCTTAACCCACTGAGCCACCCAGGCGCCCCATCTACCCATTCTTGACACCTCTCTTCTCTTCCCCTTAGTTTCCAGTCAATCCATCATCAAGTCACATACACTTCACCTTTTAAATACCTCATTAATCAGCATACCTCTTTCTATTTTCATTGCTACCACTCTCCTCCAATTAATATCTTTTGTATGGACTACTGCTGCTGCCTACATTCTGTTTATCCCCTGATCCAATACAGCCTTTGGGCCAATCCATTTTTTTTCTACCTTGCAGCCAGAGGTGATCTCTTCAAAACCTAGATCTCCCTTTATCACTGTCAAGGGATTCCATTGCTCTTAGGATAGGGATCAGAATCTTTAATGTGACCTCCAAGGCCCTACAGGATCTGGTCTCATGCTTTCTTCTCTTTTCTAAATTCTCCTACTAGCCCAACCCTGTGTCTTTGAGTGTTCCATCCATTCTTTTCCACAAGTGTTTGTACAGCTGTGTCATCTCCTAGGTATGTTGCCTTCCAACACTTAGCTGAGCGAATCTTAATTCTTTCTTCAGATCTCAGGACTAAGTTCAGTCAGTTCCTTTTCAGGGAAGCCTATTTTGACTTTCCTAATCTAATTCCTACTCTTTTGAATTTTCATAACAGATAGTAGCACTTTTTTTTGTAGCCCTTACAAATATTTACAATTTACAAAATTACAATAGTAATTTTTATTTATTCTCATGGTTCTTTGATTTAATATCTTTTTTATTACCTGTTAGCTCTATAGCAACAGAAAATATTTCTTTCTGTTCTTATGACTAGATCTTAAGTATTTGTTGTAAGATAGGGAGCCAACTTAAATGTTTTTTAAATGAGTGTCCAGTTGTCCCTAAACCAACCTTTCTTTCTTTCTTTCTTTCTTTCTTTCTTTCTTTCTTTCTTTCTTTCTTTCTTTCTTTCTTTCTTTCTTTTTAAAAAGACCTTTAATATATTTATTTGAGAGAGAGCAGAGCAAGTGAGAACATGGGTAGGAGATGGGGGTAGAGGGAGAAGCAGGCTTCTTGCTGAGCAGGAAGCCTGATGTGAGGCTCGATCCTGGGACCTAGGAATCATGACCTGAGCCAATGGCAGACACTTAACCATGCAGACACTCAACTGACTGCCAACCAGACACCCCCTAAAACATTTCCTAAATAATCCTTTCTTTGCCTACTATTTTTTTTAAGATTTATTTATTTTTTTGGGCAGGGGAAGGGACAGAGGAAGAGGGAGAAAAAGTCACAAGAAGACTTCGTACTGAGTGTGGAGCTAGACATGGGGCTGAATCCCACAACCCTGAGATCACAACCTGAGCCTAAACCAAGAGTCAGATGCTTAACAGACTGTACCACCCAGGCACCTCACCCTACCGGTTTTAAATATTATTTTTATCTAAATGTATTCTGATCCATAATGAGTCTCTTTTACAATTTCCTATTCTCTATCATCTCTCTCTTTGTCTGTGATTATACCAGTGACACCTTAAAAATCTTTGGATATCTGGTGGATAAAGTCTTATGTATTGTTCTTATTTCTAAAGCATTGCTTGACTACTCTTGAATATTTTCTTGTTCAGAGGGTACTTATAATCATTTTGTCAAATTCACTGAAGAGTCATATTGGGATTTTGGCGTGTTTACATTGAGAATTTATGGGTTAATGTAGGAAGGAAATAATGAGTTTTACAATAAAGAGTCTTTACACTCAGGGGCATGAAATGTCTCTCCCTTTTTTCAGATCACATTATATCATCTGGAGAAAATTTTTATAATTTTATTCATAAAAGTTTTATACATTTCTTTTTTAAAAAAGGAATTTATTTATTCATTTTAGAGAGAGAGAGAGAGCAAGCTAGAATGTGCGAGTGGGGTCCAATCCCAGGACCTGGAAATCATGACCTGAGCTGAAGACAGACACTTAACCATCTGAACCACCCAGGCTCCCCTTTCTTTTCATGTGTGTTCTTCATTTTTTTAAAGTGTGTTCTTAGGCATTTTATAATTTTTGTTGCTGTAGTGAATGCAAAAATTCTTTTTCAGTGCCAGTAAGTTTTATTTATTCATTGTATTTTTTCAGGGTAAAGAGAAGGGAAAAAGGTCAGCGTGCATGTTGCAAAATGTTAGCAAAATGGGAAAGGAAGTACCTAGCACAGCAAAATCAACCATCAAATAAGCTTTCCCCTGTGATGGGATCACAAAAGTCCAAGAGGGCTCAGTCTCCTGCAGTTCAGAAATGAGGGGAGGGGATCAGGGAAAGAATGGAGAGGTACACGCTTGTCTATCCTCCCTTCCACTCCCAGGGACTTCCTCCGCCATAAATTCAAGATTTCACTGGAAGCTTTGGTTTCTAGTAGTAAACATGCATGGAGCTACATTTGTAAATCATCTCTTATCAAATAAACTTTTGGCCACTTTGACATGTTTCTTGTACCTGCATAAAAGTTCCTGAGTGACTTGCATATGCATTTGTCTTCCCTTTCTTGGTCTTCTTCTTCTTTATTTAAATGATTTTTATTTATTTATCAGATAGACAGGAGAACGCACACAAACAGGGGGAGCAGAAAGCAGAGAGAGAAGCAGGTTCCCCACTGAGCAGGACCCTGGGATCATGACCTGAGCTGAAGGCAGATGCTTAACCGACTGAGCACCTAGGCATCCCCCTTTCTTGGTCTTCTGACCCTGCTTCTGACCCTTTTCTTTTTTTTTCTAAAATTTTTTTCCTTTTCTTTCCCCTTCCCCTTCCTCTTCCCCTCCTCCCTCATAGTGGTTTCTTTTTTTTTTTTTTTTAGATATTTTTCTTATTAACATATAATATATTATTTGCTATAGGGGTACAGGTCTGTGAATCATCAGTCTTACACAATTCACAGCACTCATGATAGCACATACCCTCCACATGTCTAATAACCCAGCCACCCCATCCATCTCACCCACCTCCTAGTAACCCTCAGCTTGTTTCCTGAGATTAAGAGTCTCTTAAGATTTGTCTCCCTTCCCAGGCCCACCTTATTTCATTTTTTCCTTCCCTACCTCCCACAACCCCTGCCCTGCCTCTCAAATCCTTCATATCAGAGAGATCATATGATAATTGTCTTTCTCCGACTGACTTATTTTGCTCAGCATAATGCTCTCCAGTTCCATCCACATTGTTGAAAATGGTAAGATTTCATTCGTTTTGATGGCTGCATAGTATTCCGTTGTAAATATATGCCACATCTTCTTTATCCATTCATCTGTTGATGGGCATCTAGGTTCTTTCCATAGTTTGGCTATTGTGGACGTTGCTGCTTTAAACATTCAGGTGCATGTAGCCCTTTGGATCATTACATTTGTATCTTTAGGGTAAATATCCAGTAGTGTCATTGCTGGGTCATAGGATAGCTCTATTTTCAGTTTTTTTGAGGAACCTCCATACTGTTTTCCAGAGTTGGCTGTACCAGCTTGCATTCCCATCCAAAGTGTAGGAGGATTCCCATTTCTCTGCATCCTCGCCAACATCTGTCATTTCCTGACTTGTTAATATTAGCCATTCTGACTGGTGTGAGGTGGTATCTCACTGTGGTTTTGGTTTTGTTTCCTTGATGCTGAGGGATGTTGAGCACTTTTTCATGTGTCTGTTGGCCATTTAGATGTCTTCTTTGGAGAAATATCTGTTCATGTCTTCTGCCCATTTCTTGATTGGATTATTTGTTCTTTGGGTGTTGAGTTTGAGGAGTTCTTTATAGATGTTGAATTCTAGCCCTTTATCTGATATGTCATTTGCAAATATCTTCTCCCATTCTGTTGGTTATCTTTTGGTTTTGTTGACTGTTTCCTTTGCTGTGCAAAAGCTTTTGATCTTGATGAAGTCCCAATAGTTCATTTTTTTCCTGGCTTCCCTTGCCTTTGACAATGTTTCTAGGAAGAAGTTGCTGCAGCTGTGGTCAAAGAGGTTGCTACCTGTGTTCTCCTCAAGGATTCTGATGGATTCCTGTCTCACATTGAGGTCTTTCATCCATTTGGAGTCTGTTTTTGTGTGTGGTGTAAGGAAGTGGTCCAGTTTCCTTCTTCTGCATGTGTCTGTCCGATTTTCCCAACACCATTTGTTGAAAAGGCTATCTTTTTTCCATTGGACATTCTTTCCTGACATAGAGTTGAAGGTCCATTTCTGGGCTCTCTATTCTGCTCCATTGATCTGCGTGTCTGTTTTTGTGCCAGTCCCATACTGTCTTCATGATTACAGCTTTGTAATAGAGCTTGAAGTCTGGAATTGTGATGCTGCCAACTTTCGTTTTCTTTTTCAACATTCCTCTGGCTATTCAGGGTCTTTTCTCATTCCATATAAATTTTAGGATCATTTGTTCCCTTTCTTTGAAAAGGATTGATGGTGTTTTGATAGGGATTGCCTTAAATGTGTAGATTGCTTTAGGTAGCATTAGACATTTTCACAATATTTGTTCTTTTAATCCATGAGCATGGAACGTTTTTCCATTTCTTTGTGACTTCCTCAATTTCTTTCATGAGTACTGTATAGTTTTCTGAGTACAGGTTTTTTGTCTCATTGGTTAGGTTTATTCCTAGGTATCTTAAGGTTTTGGGTGCAGTTGTAAATTGGATCGATTCCTTAATTTCTCTTTCTTCTGTCTTGCCATTGGTGTATAGAAATGCAACTGATTTCTGTGCATAGATTTTATGTCCTGACACTTTACAGAATTCCTGTATGACCTCTAACAGTTTTGGAGTGGAGTCTTTTGGGTTTTCCACATAAAGTATCATATCATCTGCAAAGAGTAAGAATTTGACTTCTTCGCCGATTTGGATACCTTCTATTTCTTTTTTGTTGTCTGATTGCTGAGGCTAGGACTTCTAGTACTATGTTGAATAGCAGTGGTGATAGTGGACAGCCCTGCTGTGTTCCTGACCTTAGGGGAAAAGCTGTCAGTTTATCCCCATTGAGAATGATATTTGCTGTGGATATTTCATAAATGGCTTTTATGATATTGAGGTAGGTACCCTCTATCCTTATGCTGTGAAGAGTTTTTATGAAGAAAGAATGCTGTACTTTACCAGAAGATTTTTCAGCATCTATTGAGAGGATCATATGGTTCTTGTTCTTTCTTTTTTAATGTACTATAACACATTGATTGATTTGCGGATGTTGAACCAATCTTGCAGTCCAGGAATAAATGCCACTTGGTCGTGGTGAATAATCCTTTTAATATACTGTTGGAACTTACTGGATTGTATTTTGGTGAGAATTTTTGAAGTCATGATTCATCAAGGATATTGGTCTGTAGTTCTCCTTTTTGATGAGGTCTTTGGTTTTGGGATCAAGGTAATTCTGGCCTCATAAAATGAGTTTGGAAATTTTCCTTCCATTTCTATTTTTTTGGAATAGTTTCTGGAGAATAGGTTTTAATTCTTTAAATTTTATGGTATAATTCCCATGGGAAGCCATCGGGCCAGGGACTCTTGTTTGTTGGGAGATTTTTAATGACTACTTCGGTCTCCTTACTGTTTATGGGTCTGTTCAGATTTTCTATTTCTTCCTGTTTCAGTTTTGGTAGTTTATATATCTCTAGGAATGCATCCATTTCTTCCAGATTGTCAAATTTGCTGGTGTGTAGTTGCTCATAATATGTTCTTGTAATTGTTTGTATTTCTTTGGGGTTGGTTGTGATTTCTGCCCTTTCATTCACAATTTTATTCATTTGTGATCAATTCCCTTTTCTTTTTGATAAGCCTGACCAGCGGTTTATCAATCTTGTTAATTCTTTCAAAGAACCAGCTCCTTGTTTCATTGATTTGTTCTACTATTCTTTTGATTTCTATTTCATTGATTTCTGCTCTGATCTTTATTGTTTCCCTTTTCCTAGTGGGTTTAGGCTTGCTGTTCTTTCTCCAGCTCCTTTAAGTGTAGGGTTAGGTTGTATACTTGAGACCTTTCTTGTTTCTTGAGAAAGACTTGTATTGCTATTTACTTTCCTCTCAGGACTGTCTTTGCTGTGTCCCAAAGATTTTGAACCATTGTGTTTTCATTTTCACTTGTTTCCATGAATTTTTAAAATTCCCCTTTAGTTTCCTGGTTGACCCCTTTATTCTTTAGTAGGATACTCTTTAGTCTCCATGTATTTGAGTTCCTTCCAACTTTCCTCTTGTGGTTAAGTTCTAATTTTAAAACATTGTAGTCTGAAAATATGCAGGGAATGATCCCAGTCTTTTGGTACTGGCTGAGACCTGATTTGTGACCCAGGATGTGATCTATTCTGGAGAATGTTCCATGTGCCCTAGAGAAGAATGTGTATCTCTGGCTTTGGGACAGAATGTTTTGAATATATCTGTGATGTCCATCTGGTCTAGTGTGTCATGTAAAGCCTTTATTTTCTGTTGATCTTTTGCTTAGATGTCTGTCCGTTTCAATGAGAGGGGTGTTAAAGTCCCCTACTATTATTGTATTATTGTCAATGTGTTTCTTTGATTTAGTTATTGATTGGTTTATATAATTGGCTGTTCCCATGTTATGGGCATAGATATTTAAAATTGTTATATAAAAAAATAAAATTGTTAGATCTTGTTGGACAGACCCTTTAAGTATTATATGGTGTCCTTCCTTATGTCTTATGATAGTCTTTGGCTTAAAATCTAATTTGTCTGCTAAAAGGATTGCCACCCCAGCTTTCTTTTGATGTCCACTAGCATGGTAAATTGTTTTCCACCCTCTCACTTTAAATATGGAGGTGTCTTTGGGGCTAAGGTGAGTTTCTTGGAGACAGCGTATCAATAGGTCTTGTTTTTTTATTCATTCTGATGCCCTGTGTCTTTTGTTTGGGGCATTTAGCACATTTACATTCATGGTAACTTTTGAAAGATATGAATTTAGTGCCATTGTATTGCCTGTAAGGTGACTGTTACTGTATATTGTCTCTGTTCCTTTCTGATCTGTTACTTTTAGGCTCTCTCTTTGCTTAGAGGACCCCGTCCAATATTTCCTGTAGGGCTGGTTTGGTATTTGCAAATTTATTTAGTTTTGTTTGTTCTGGAAGCTTTTTTTTTTTTTTAAGATTTTATTTATTTGACAGGGAGAAACAAACACAGCCAGAGAGGGAACACAAGCAGGGGGAGTGAGAGAGGGAGAAGCAGGCATCCTGCAGAGCAGGGAGCCCGATGTGGGACTCCATCCCGGGTCTCTGGGATCATGACCTGAGCCGAAGGCAGTCACCCAACCAACTGAGCCACCCAGGTGCCACTTGTTCTGGAAGCTTTTAATTTCTCCTTCTATTTTCAATTACAGCCTACCTGGATATAGTATTCTTGGCTGCATATTTTCTCATTTAGTGCTCTGAATGTATCATGCCAGTTTTTCCTGGCCTGCCAGGTTTCTGTGGATAGGTCTGCTGCCTGCCTATCTCATATTTCTGCCATTGTATGTTACAGACTTCTTCTCTTGAGCTGCTTTCAGGATTGTCTCTTTAACACTGAGACTTGTAAGTTTTACTATTAGATGGTGTGGTGCGGGTCTATTTTGATTTTGGGGGGTTTCTCTATGCCTCTTGGATTTTGATACTTGTTCCCTTCATCAAATTAGGGAAATTCTCTGCTCTCATTGGCTCCAATATACCTTCTGCACCTCTCTTTCTTCTCCTTTGGGATCCTAATCTGATTTTTTTGGTCTTTTTTTTTTTTAATCACTTATTTCTTGAATTCTACCCTCATGGTCCAGTAGTCGTTTGTCTCTCTTTTTCTCAGCTTTTTAATTTTCTATCATTTGGTCTTCTAGATCACTAATTCTCTCTTCTGCCTCATTTATCCTAGCAGTAAGAGCCTCCCTTTTTTTATTGCACCTCATTAATAGCTTTTTTGATTTCAACTTGGTTAGATTTTAGTTCTTTTATTTCTCCAGAAAGGGATTTTATTCCTCCAGAAAGGGATTCTCTAATATCTTCCATGCTTTTTTTTTCAAGCCCAGCTAACACCTTGATCATTGTCATTCTGAACTCTAGTTCTGACATATTATTAATGTCCCTATTGATTAGGTCCCTAGCTGTCGGTACTGCCCCTTGTTCTTTTTTTTTGAGGTGAGTTTTTCTGCCTTGTCATTTTATCTAGATAAGAATAGATGAATGAGAGCACAAAATATTAAAAGGGTAGCAATGGCCCCAGAGGAATATACACTAACCAAATCAGAAGAGACCTGAAACCGGGGTGAGAAGAAAAAGGGGAAAAAAATCTCTATCTTTTATCTATCCATATCTATTTGTCTCTCTATGTATGATTAGGCTGGTGAATAGAACAGAGCCACACATTTGATTTTGGGTATATTTTGGTCTGCTAGAAGAAACTGCCTCCAAAAATTTTAAAGAAAGAAAAAATTATAGATCTACAAAAATAAGGGTATACATGATGAAGGGATGGAATATTCCTGTAAAGATGAAAATTAAAAAAAGAATCTAAAAAAGGAATTGGTAAGATAACTTGTTTGAAAATTAAAAAAAAAAGGAAAGAATGTGATAAGACTGGAGAATAGGACAAAGCCATGTGCTAGATTTAGGGTATATTTTTATCTGTTAGAGGAAACTGTATCTCAAAGTTTTAAAGAAAGAAAAACTTTTATGTATACAAAAAATAAGCTTAAAGGCAATGAACGGATAGAATATGACTAAAACAATGAATAAAAGGTATTAATAAAATAGTTTAAAAAAGTAAAAAAGTTAAAATAGAGAATAAAAAATTTAAAAAATGGAATAAGAAAAAAAGAAAATTAAAAAGAATTTTAACTTTGAAAGACTAAAGAATCATGTGGAAAAGTCATAAATTCTACATGATGCATTGCTCTAGCTCTGAAGTTCCGCAGTTCTCATTGATCGGTGAACTTACTCTTGGCTGGATGTTCTCACTGATCTTCTGGGGGATGGGCCTTGTTGCTGTGATTTTCAAATGTCTTTGCCCCATGCAGAACTGCCCCACCCTTGCTAGGGACTAGGCTCAGCAATCTGCTCAGGTTTGCTCTCGTATCTTTTGTTCCATGAATTCTTTCTGTACAGCTTTGGAGGCCGGGAATGAAGATGGCGGCCTCCCAATCTCCGGCCCACAGGTGCCAAGAGCTGGGGGTCCCACTCCTCAGTACGCCTCCAGAGAAAAGCAGTCAATCATGCCTGTCTGCCTGGTCTCTGGCCCCACTCATTGCTCACCCAGCTTGTGACCGAGCATTTCTATCTCTGGTGCTTGGCCCTGTTTGGAGTCTCCAAATCCAGCAGATTCCTGCAGTGCGCTCCCATGCCACTCCTCCCAGTGGAGGAAGAAGGGGGTCTCCCCCGGATTTGCCACCTGTGGGATCCCTGCTTGAAGAGCAGTGGCCCAACTATGCCTCGGATCACAGTTTAAGGTAAGCCTGAGCTGAAAGCCCACTCCTTGGCTCCGTCCCTGTAACTGGCTTCCCTGCTCCAATAGCCGGGAGCTCTGCAATGCTTAGGCACCCTGTGTCCTACTGTGACCCCATGGGTCCTGAGACACGCTGTCCCAGCGAGGACTCCAGCCCCAACTTGCCTCTGGGGCGATGTCCCTCAGTGGAGCAGACTTCTACAGGTTCTGATTTTGTGCTCTGCTGCTCTAGGGCTGGCTGGGAGCCAGCCTATCCCCCCCACAGTCTGTCTTCCCACATTTTTCCCAAATGTTGCCTCTAATTCACTTCTCTGCTTGTCCTACCTCCAGAAAGTGGTCACTTTTTTGTTCCTAGAATTGCTGCTCTTCTTCTCTTTGATCTCCTGTTGAATCTGTAGGTGTTATAACTGGTTTGATAACCATTCAATTGAACTCCTGGGACCCGATGATACCTAGGTCTCCTACTCCTCTACCATCTTGCTCCTCCCCCCATATTTTGTATCCTAACCCTTTATTGGGGCTGCCATTTGCAAATATATTTTCCCATTCAATATATTGTCTTTTAGTTTTGTTAATTGTTTCCTTCTGTGCAGAAGGTTTTTATTTTGATGCAGTTTCAATAGTTTATTTTTGCTTTTGTTTCTCTTAACCTCAGGAGACGTATCTAGAAAGATGTTTGTTGTGGCTCTTATCAGAGAAATTGCTCCCATGCTCTCTTTTAGGATTTTTATGATTTTTATTCTCCTATTTAGGTCCTTAATACTTTTTGAGGTTATTTTTCTGTATGGTGTAAAAATGAACATGTTCTTTTGTATGTAGCTGTCCAGTGTCCCCAACACCTTTTGTTGAAAAGACTGTTGTTTTCTCCTTACATGTTCTTGACTCCTATGTTGAATATTAATTGACCATATAATTGTGGGTTTACTTCTGGGCTTTCTATTCTCTTCTGTGGATCTGTCTATTTTAGTTCCAGTACCATAATATTTTAATTACTCAAGCTTTGTAATATAACCTGAAGTATGCAATTGTGATACCTCTGTGTTTTCTCCCCCAAGATTGTTTTGGCTATTCAGGGACTGTTGTAGTTCCATACAAATTCTTTATTTTTTAGGATTGTTTTTTCCACTTCTGTGAAAAATGTTGCTTGTATTTTGAAAGGGATTGCATTAAATGTGTAGATTGCTTTGGGTTGTATAGACATTTTAACAATATTTGTTTTTCTTATCCATGGGCATGGATATCTTTCTATTCCTTTGGGTCATCTTAAATTTTTTTAATCAATGTTTTATAGTTTTCAGAGTATGGGTCTTTAAGATATTTGGTTACACTTGAAGTCTTGTTTTAAAGATTAGATTTAATGGAAGTCAAGCTCCTTTTATGATGTCTAGAGTGGAGTTTACACTAAATATATGGTAGAAGTCATTAAGATTACCTTTATTTTCTATTTCTGTACAATTTTTTCAAAAATTTCTTTTATTTCAAATTTTTATTTAAATTCTGGTTAGTCAATACATAGTGTTATATTGGTTTCAAGAGTAGAATTTAGTGATATATATATATTTATATATATATAAATATATATGACATATATATGACTTATATATAACATCTAGTGCTCATCATTACAGGTGTCCTTAATATCACCCACTCATTTATCCCATATCCCATCCTTCTACCTCCATCAACCCTCATTCTCTATCATTAAGAGTCTCTTATGGTTTCTTTTACTCATTTTTTACCCCTTACCATATGTTGATCTGTTTTGTTTCTTAAACTCCACATATGGGTGACATCATATGGTATTTGTCTTTCCATGACTGACTTACGTCACTTAGCATAATACCCTTTAGTTCTGTCCACGTTGTTGCAATGGCAAGATTTCATTTTTCTGATAGCTGAGTAATAGTCCATTGTATATATGTGCCTCATCTTCTCCATCCATTCATCAGTTGATGGGCATTTAGGTTCTTTTCATAATTTGACTATTGTTGATAATGCTGTTATAAGTGTTGGAGTACATGCGCCCCTTCAAATCTATATTTGTATCCTTTGGGTAAATACCTAGTATTTAGTGCAATTGCTGAGTTTTGAGGTAGTTCTATTTTTAAGTTTTTGTGGAAACTACATACTGTTTTTTGGAGTGGCTGTACTAGTTTGCATTCCCACCAACAGTGTGAGTGTCCCCCTTCCTTTGTGTTGTCACCAACATCTGTTGTTTCCTGTGTGGTTAATTTTAGCCATTATGACAGGTGTGAGGTGGTATTTTAAAAAATTTTCATTATTTTTTTTCAATGTGTTATATCTCTGAATGAAAAAAAATCTGTAGGTACCAGAATCTGGGTACACATTTGGCACAGAATGAAAATTGTTAAGTTGGGTTGGGTGAGTCCCTTCCACTCTCAGGTGATTTCAGACATCCCATCCAATGTCAAATTTTAAGAGTCTATGAATTACTCCTTATGGTCAAATAATACTGCTTTGGAGAGTGAAAATGTGTGTAGCCCTGTTTATGGAAACAACAGGCCTGTCTGCAGGTGTTTACATGAGAGAAGGTAGGATAACCATGGTCAAGTGGGCTGTCTTTCAGAAGAGTGACTCCTCCTGGACACTCTTCTCTGTGGCTTCTGATTCTTTCCTGAGCCTGACCTGAGGAGGCTGCTGGGAGAGGCCAGGTGGGGGTCCTGGAGGCATTAGTGAATGGGGTTTGCGAATGGAATTGAATATTATTTTTTTCAAAGGGAATAGAATCTTTAACTGAGTGTCTGTTACGAGATGATGGTTTGAAATAAAGAAGATTGAAAACAGCATTGGTGAAGACATGGAGAAATAGAGTCTTTAGGGGCGCCTGGGTGGCTCAGTTGGTTGGGCAATTGCCTTCGGCTCAGGTCATGATCCCGGAGACATGGGATCGAGCCCCGCATTGGGCTCCTGGCTCGGTGGGAAGCCTGCTTCTCCCTCTCTTACTCCCCCTGCTTGTGTTCCCTCTCTGGCTGTGTTTCTCTCTGTCAAATAAATAAAATCTTAAAAAAAAAGAGAGTATTACCCTGTTATAGAAGTGTACTTTATGATAACATTTTCTGGATCTCAGCTTTGTATTAATATCTACATCCCTTTCAGCCTAGCATTCCACTATTTAAATAAGTGCAAAAAGATACAAAGTTATATGCAAGTACATATGTATGTTTGCAATAAAAGAAGATTTGAAACAAACTTAATTTTTAACAAGAAAAGATTACTTAATATATTATAGTTGGCTCATTATAATAGCATACTGGACAACATTTAAATGTTATTGCATAAACCTAACCAAAGGATAAAGGATCTATACTTGAGGAATTACAGAACACTCATGAAAGAAATTGAAGAAGACACAAAAAGTTGGAAAACACTCCACGCTCATGGATCAAAAGAATAAACATTATTAAAATGTCTATGCTGCCCAGAGCAATTTGTACTTTTCGTGCCATCCCAATCAAAATACCATTGCCATTTTCAATGTGCTGGAACAAACAATCCTAAAATTTGTATGGAACCAGAAAAGATCCCAAATCGCCAAGGAAATGTTGAAAAAGAAAAACAAAGCTGGGGGCATCATGTTGTCTGATTTCAAGCTTTATTACAAAACTGTGATCCCGAAGACAGCATGGTACTGGCACAAAAATAGACACAGACCAATGGAACAGAGTAGAGAGCCCAGGTATGGACCCTCAACTCAATATGTCAAATAATCTTCAACAAATCCAGAAAAAATATCCAATGGAAAAAAGACAGTATCTTCAATAAATGATGCTGGGAAAATTGGACAGCTATATACAGAAGAATGAAACTTGACCATTTATTACACCATACACAAAGATAAACTCAAAATGGATGAAAGACCTCAATGAGAGATAGGAATCCTTCAAAATCATAGAGGAGAACATAGGCAGTAACCTCTTCAACTGGCTGCAACAACATCTTTCAAGACCCGTCTCCAGAGGTAAGGGAAACAAAAGTGACAATGAACTCTTGGGACTTCATCAAGATAAAAAGCTTCTGCATGGCAAAGGAAATAGTCAACAAAGAGGCAACTTACAGAATAGGACAAGATATTTGCAAATGACACTACAGACAAGGGGCTGGTATCCAAGATCTATAAAGAACTCAAACTCTACACTCAAAAAACAAGGAATCAAGTAAAAAAATGGGCAGAAGACATGACAAACACTTCTCCAAAGAAGACATACAGGTGGCTAACAGACACACGAAAAAGTGTTCATCATCATTAGCCATCAGGGAAATTCAACTCAAAGCCACATTGAGGTACCACGTTGTATCAGTTAGAATGGTAAAAATTAACAAGGCAAGAAAAAACACATGTTGGAGAGGATGTGGAGAGAGGGGAACTCTCTTACACTGTTGGTGGGAATACAAGTTGGTGCAGCCACTTTGGAAAACATTGTGGAAGTTCCTCAAAAAATTAAAAATAGAGCTATCCTGTGACCTGGCAATTGCACTGCTGGGTATTTACCCCAAAGATACAGATGTAGTGAAAAGAAGGTCATATGCACCCCAAAGTTCATAGCAGCAATGTCCATAATAGCCAAACTATAGAAAGAGCCAAAATGTCCTTTAGCAGATGAATGGATAAAGAAGATGTCCATATATACAGTGGAATACTACTCAGCTGTCAGAAATGATGAATACCCAACTTTTACATCAACATGGATGGGACTGGAGGAGATTATGCTGAGTAAATTAAGTCAAGCAGAGAAAGTCAGTTATCATATGCTTTCACTTACCTGTGGAACATAAAAAATAGCATGGAGGACATTAGGAGAAGAAAGGGAAAAAGGAAAGGGAGGAAATCAGAGGGGTAGATGAACCATGACAGACTATGGACTCTGAGAAACAAAATGGGAGTTTGAGAGGAGAGGGGAGGTGGGGGGAATATATTGGCCCAGTAATGAGTATTAAGGAGGGCACATGTTGCATGGAGCACTGGATATTATACATAAGCAATGAATCTTGGAACTCTGCATCAAAAACTAATGACATACTGTATGGTGACATATAATAAAAATAATTTAAAAATGTTATTGCCTATCTGTATTTATTGACATGTAAAAAATTAATGATATAGTTTTAGCAGTTAACAAATATTTAGCCATGTACTCAGGAAAGTGCAAATAGGCAACATTTAAAAAAAATAACTTCAACTTTATCTCAACTTTGAGTGCTTGTCTCACCAAACTTGAGATTCACCAATTTTTTTTTTTCTCAAACACTGAAGTGATTTCTCAGGCATTTCAGGTATAAAGGTGGTAAATTCAGAGTTCCTTTCTTACCCCTTCCCAGCTCCTTTTTCCTTATGGTAGTATCTACATATTAGATACTTGGTCAGTTGCAATTTTGTTTCCTTCTCCATCTGTGGATTTGTGAAACTAGGAAACAAGAACACATTGTTTAGGAATACATAAGTTGTAAAAAATATGAGGAGAAACACAGAAATTCTGAATGGTAGACCCTAGCTGGAAGACTCTAGGGTATAGGAGTGGAAAGGAAGGTCATTGTATCAGGGTGGTACACATAGAATATTATTAATATTTTATTTTTTAAAGCTGGGTTTTGGGGCGCCTGGGTGGCTCAGTTGGTTGAGCCACTGCCTTCGGCTCAGGTCATGATTCCGGAGACCCGGGATCGAGTCCCACATCGGGCTCCCTGCTCGGCGGGAAGCCTGCTTCTCCCTCTCTCGCTCCCCCTGCTGTGTTCCCTCTCTAGCTGTCTTTCCCTTTGTCAAATAAATAAATAAATAAAAAATAAAGCTGGGTTTTGGGTACACAAGTGTTCATTCTATTATTAATTTTTACAGAAGCCAGGCTTCAGGGAGGTCGTCAATGGACATGGATGGAGACTGTAATCCTAAATCACTTTTTCAAGAGAAACAAATCAGTAGCTGAGGGGCCCAAGGTCAAGGGAAGGTTGTCTTGTAACAGAGGGGGAATGACTCAATACTGGAAAGAAGCCATTGGAAATAGAACCTAAAGTTAAGAATTAGAGCAAGGTAACTCAGGGAATCTGGCAGGCTGCTTGAAGAGCCAGCTTTGGAAAGCTGTAGACATTTGTTGTGTGTGGAGATGCTGTCTTTAGTGCTATGGAGGATTTGGAGGAAATTAATATAAATCCCAAAAACAGAAATTCCTAATTTTTATAGTCAGATTTATCAAATTTGTCCAATCTAATTAGCAGGTTTTGTGTCTTATTTAAGACATCTTTCTGTATCTGAAGGTGTAAGTTTATTTTTCCATGTTGTCTTTTACATGTTTTATAGTGTTGCTTTATCACTGAAGTCTTTAATTGAACTCAAATTGATTTTTGTGTACATCGTGAGGTAGTGACCCAATTTCATTTTGTTTATTTGAATTTATTTCCAGCAACATTTATTAAAATAATTCATTCTTTACCCACTGACTTGCATGTGTCTATTTGTAGTCTTCCTTCTGTTCCACCAGGGATAAAGCCTGTACACATTTTATATAACACTTACTTTAAGTAATGCGTATATGCTATTATAAACTCTTATTAATTTCAACAGTTTAAAAATAGATGGAAGTCAAGTCTTATTGGATGATTTTGTATGTTTTTTATGCCTCCATTGAGAAAAGCATGTGGTTTTTCTTTTATATTATAGCATAGCAAGTTCTGTTAATTTGATTTTCTAATGTTAAACCAACTTTGCATCCTGGGGTATATTCAATTCAGTCATTGTAATTTATCTTTCTTGTACACTGTTGAATTTGAATTATTAAGACTTCATGTAGGATTTTAGTATCTATTTTGGCAGTTTTCACTTTTTTGTCCTTATCAGATTTCTGTATCAAGGATACACAAGTCTCTGAAAAATGGATTGGGGGAGAATTCCCTCTTTTTCTCCTTTCTCCAGTAGTTTATGTAATATTTCAATGATCTGTTCCTTAAAATGAAAGAATTTGTCTGATATTTTCTTAATAGGAAATGAAAAAAAATAGGTTTATTGGGGATCTTCCAGAGTTTCTAGTTCTTACCAAAACTAACCTACTTCAGAAGAACTTCAGAAGAATAGGTATTAAGGATGTTTAGAAGTCCTATATTTTAATATCTGTTATTTTGGTGCCTCTCATTTATATTTTAACATGCTTATTTATCAAAGTCTAAAGTTTATACATATTTTGGCTCCCTTCCTCACAGTACATTGACCATACACTGTTATACTTCTGACCATCCTCTATTATTTTATATTACTGTTTTTGGGTATTTTAGTTCTATCCTGACATTCTTTCCATTACTTATTGTTTTATTCTTTCTTCCTTTTTTATTTTTTATATTATTATAAATTTAAATTCAGTTGATTAACATATAATATATTATTTGTTTTAGAGGTAGAGGTCAGTCATTCATCAGTCTTATATAATACCCAGTGCTCATTATATCACATGCCCTCCTTAATGTCCATCACCCAAGTACCCTACCCCTCACCTCCACCCCTCCAGCAACCCTCAGTTTGTTTCCTATGATCAAGGGTCTCTGGGTGGCTGGGTAGCTCAGTCGTTAAGTATCTGCCTTCAGCTTTGGTCACAATCCCAGGGTCCTGCGATCGAGCCCCACATTGGGTACCCTGCTCAGCAGGAGTCCTGTTTCTCCCTCTCCAACTCCCCTCTGCTTGTATTCCCTCTCTCGCTGTCTCTCTCTCTCTCTATCAAATAAATAAACAAATCTTTAAAAAAATGAGTCTTCTATGGTTATTCTCCCTTTTTGGTTTTGCCTTGTTTCATTTTTTTCCTCTTGTCCTCTATGGTCCTCTGTTTTGTTTCTTAAATTCCACATATAAGTGAGATCATGTGATAATTATCTTTCTCTGATTGAGTTATTTCACTTGGCATTATACTCTAGTTCCATCCATGTCATTGCAAATGGCAAGAGTTCATTTTTGATGACTTTGTAATATTCCACTGTAAATATATATACACCACATCTTTTTCATCCATTCTTTTGTTGTTGGATATCTGGGCTCTTTCCATAGTTTGGCTACTGTGGACATACCTGCTATAAATACTGGGGTGCAGGTGGTGCTCCTTTGGATCACTACAGTTGTATCTTTGGAGTAAACACCCAGTAGTGCAATTGCTGGGTTGTAGGGTAGCTCTATTTTCAACTTTTTGAGGAATCTCCATACTGTTTTCCAGAGTGGCGGCACCAGCTGACATTCCCACCAACACTGTAGGAGGGTTCCCCTGTTCCACATCCTTGCCAACGTCTGTCATTTCCTGACTTGTTAATTTTAGCCATTCCGACTTGTGTGAGGTGGGCTTTCATTGTGGTTTTGATTTATAGTTCCCTGATGCCAAGTGATGTTGAACATTTTTTTCATGTGTCTGTTGGCCATTTGGATATCTTTGGAGAATTTTCTGTACATATCTTCTGTCCATTTATTGATTGGATTATTTGTTCTTGGGTGTTGAGCTTGATAAGTTTTTTTTTATAGATTTTGGATATTAGTCCTTTATTTGATAAGTCATTTGCAAATATCTTCTCCCATTCTGTCGGTTGTCTTTTGGTTTTGTTGACTATTTCCTTTTTTGGGCAAAATATTTTATTTTGATGAAGTCCCAATAGTTCATTTTTGCCTTTGTTTCCTTTGACTTTTGAGACGTGTATAGCAAGAAGTTGCTGTGGCCGAGGTCACAGAGGTTGCTGCCCATGTTCTCCTCTAGGATTTTGAGTCCATTTTGTGTCTATTTTTGTGCATGGTATAAGGAAATAGTCCAGTTTCATTCTTCTGCATGTGGCTGTTCAATTTTCCCAACACTATTTGTTGGAGAGACTTTTTTCCATTGGATATTCTTTCCTGCTTTGTTGAAGATTAGTTGACCATACAGTTGAGAGTCCATTTGTGGGTTCTTTATTCTGTTCCCTTGATCTGTGTATCTGTTTTTGTGCTAGTACCATGTGGATTTGATGATTACAGCTTTGTAATAGAGCTTTAAGTCCGGAAATGTGATTGCCATTAGTTTTAGTTTTCTTTTTAAACATTCCTTTGGCTATTTCTGGTTTCATACACATTTTGGGATTATTTGTTCTAGCTCTGTGAAAAAAGTTGATGGAATTTTGATAGGGAGTGCACTGAATGTGTAGATTGTTCTAAGTAGCATAGATACTTTAACAATATTTGTTCTTCTAATCCATGACCATAAAACATTTTTTTCCATTTCTTTGTGTCTTCCTCAATTCTTTCACGTGTTCTATAGTTTTCTGAGTACAGATATTTTTCTCTTTGGTTAGGAATTTTCCTGGGGCTCTTCTGGTTTTAGATACATTATAAAGTGGATCAGATCAACTTCTTAATTTCTCTTTCTTCTATTTCATTTTTAGTGTAGAGAAATGCAACTGATTTCTGTGCACTGATTTCATATCCTGCCACATTGCTGAATGCCTACAGGAGTTCTAGAAATTTTGGGGTAAAGTCTGTTGGGTTTTCCACATAGGGTATCATATTATCTGTGAAAAGTGAGAGTTTGACTGCTTTGCCAATTCAGATGCCTTTTATTTCTTTTTGATGTCTGACTGCTGAAGCTGGGACTTCTAGTACTACGTTGAACAACAGTGGTGATAGTGGACACCCCTGCTGCGTTCCTGACCTTAGGGGAAAAGCTCTCAGTTTTTCCCCATTGAGAATTATATTCATTGTGGGCTTTTTGCATTGGGACTTTTGATGTTGAGATAGGTACCCTCTATCCCTACACTGTGAGGAGTTTTAATCAAGAAAGGATGCTGTACTTTGTCAAATGCTTTTTCTGCATTGACTGAGAGGATTGTATGGTTCTTGTCCTTTGTTTTATTGATGTGGTGTATCACATTGATTGATTTGCAGATGTTGAACCACCCTTGCAGCCCAGGAATAAATCCCACTTGGTCATGGTGAATAATCCTTTTAAGGTACTGTGGATCCTATTGGCTGGTATTTTGATGAGAATTTTTGCGTCCATGTTCACTAGGGATATTGGTGTGTAATTCTCCTTTTTGGTACGGTCTTTGTCTGCTTTTGGGATCAAGGGAATGCTGGTATCATAGAACAAATTTAGAAATTTTCTTTCCATTTCTATTTTTTGAAAGAGCTTCAGAAGAATAGGTATTAATTCTTTAAATGTTTGGTAGAATTCCCAAAGGAAGCCATCTGGCCCTGGACTCTTGTTTGTTGGGAGAGTTTTGATTACTGCTTTAATTTCCTTGCTGGTTACAGGTCCATTCAGGTGTTTTATTTCTTCCTGTTTCAGTTTTGGTAGTTTATGTCTCCAGGAATGCATCCATTTCTTCCAGGTTGCCTAATTTTTTGGCATATAGTTGCTCATAATATGTTCTTATAATTGTACTTCCTCGGTGTTGTCTGTGATCTCTCATCTTTCATTTATGATTTTATTTATTTGGGTCTTTTCTCTTTTTGATAAGCCTGGCAAGGATTTATCAATCTTATTAATTCTTTCAAAGAACCTGTTCCTAGTGTTGTTCATCTGTTCTACTGTACTTTGGTTTCTATTTCATTGATTTCTACTTTAATCCTTAATTCTCTTCTCCTGCTTGGTTTAGGCTTTATTTGTTGTTCTTTCTCCAGTTCCTTTAAGTATCCTTTAAGTATAAGGTTAGATTGTATATTTGAGACCTTTCTTGTTTCTCGTGAAAGGCTTGTATTGCTATGATGCTTCCCTCTTAGGACCACTTTTGCTGCATCTCAAAGATTTTGAATAGTTGTGTTTTCATTTTCATTTGTTTCTATGAATTTTTTAAATTCATCTTTAATGTCTTTTTTGGCCCATTCATTTTTTAGTAGGATGCTCTTTAGTCTCCATGGATTTGAGTTCTTTCCAAATTTCTTCTTGTGATTGAGTTCCAATTTCAAAACATTGTGGTTTGAAAATATTCAGGGAATGAGTGTAGTCTTTTGATACCAGTTGAGACCCAATATATGATCTATTCTGGAGAATGTTCCATATGTACTTGAGAGCCTTCATTTTTTATTGCATCACATTAATAGCCTTTTTGATTTTGACTTGGTTAGATTTTTGTTCTTTTCTTTTTCCAGAAGGGACTCTCTAGGCTCTTCTATGTTTTTTTTCAAACCCAGTTAAGTGTTTTTATAATTGTTATTTTGAACTCTAGTTCCAACATCTTATACCCATACTGATTAGGTTCCTGGCAGTCAGTACTGTCTCTTGTTCTCTTTTTTTGTGCTTGTCATCTTGTCATTCTGTCTAGAGAAGAGCAGACAAATGAGAGGACAAAATACTAATATGACAGTAATGACCCCAGAAAAATATACTCTTAAATAAATCAGAAGAGACCTGAAACTGAAAAAAAATAAAAAAATAAAAAAAGAGAATATAATCAGAGAGGTGAACAGAATAGAGCAATACATGGGATTATGTGTGTATTTTGGTCTTTTTTTTTTTTTTTTTTTTTTTTTTTATAAAACTGGATCCCAAAGCTGTAAAGAAAGAAAAACTTCTGTATGTATAAAAATAAAATTAAATACAGTGAAAGGATAGAATGTAACTGTAAAAGTAAAAATTAAAAGATAAGAAAAAACAAAAGAGAAAAAAACAATCAAAAAGGAAGGCATGCAAACAGACAGGTGACCAGAACAGAACAATACACTATCTCCTAAGTGTATTTTGGTCAGTTTGTGAAAATACATCTCAAAATTATAAAAAAAGAAAACTTTATATATACAAAAATAAAATTAAATACATTTAAAGGAAAATGTAAGTGTAAAGATGAAAATTAAAAAAGACTTTAACAAAACAATCCCCCCCCAAATCAAATAAAAGGAAGGAAAAAAAGAAAACAAAAAAGAGAATATGATCACACAGATGAATAGAACAGAGCCATACACTAGATTTTGGGTGTATTTTGGTCTGTTAGAAGAAACTGCATCCCAAAATTGTGAAGAAAGACATATATATATACAAAAATAAAATTAAATACAATGAAGGGATAGAATGTAAGTGTAAAAATGAAAATTAAAAATGATTTAAAAGAGGGCACCTGGGTGGCTTAGTCTGTTAAGTGGCTGTCTTCAACTCAGGTCATGATCCCAGGGTCCTGGGGTTGAGCCCACCATTGGGCTCCCACCTCAGTGGAGAGCCTGCTTCTCCCTCTCCCTGCCACTCTGCCTACTTGTGTTATCTCTCTGTTAAATGAATAAAATCTTTAAAAAAAGAATTGATAAAATAATTTGGTTGAAAAGGGACAGAGAAAAAAAATTAAAAAAAATTAAAGTTGAAAGACTAAAGAATCATGGGGAAAAAGCCGTGAATTCTGCGTGCTGTATTTGACTAGCACTGGAGTTTTGCAGCTCTTGTTGATGGGTAAACTTGGTCTTGGCTGGGTGTTCTTGCTGATTTTCTGGGGGAGGGGCCTGTTGCACTGATTCTCAAGTGTCTTTGCCCTAGGCAGAATTACACTGCTGTTGCCAGGGGGCCAGGCTAAGTTTTCTGCTCTGGTTTGCTCTGTGTGGCTTTTGTTCCCTGAAGGCTTTCCACACAGCTTTAGAGGATGAGAATGAAAATGGTGACCTCCCAGCCTCTGGGCCAGAACAGAAAGCTCTCACTCCCCACTCCTCAGTGTGCCCTCAGGGAAAAACAGTCAGTCTCTCCTGTCTCCCTGGTCTCCAACCATACTCTGTGCTCACCTGGCCTGGCTTTTGACCGAGCGTTTCTATTTCAGGCATACAACCCCCATTTGGAGTCTCAAAAACCTGGAGGAGGAGGTCTCTCTGGTTCTGCTGCTTGTTGGGCTCCTGCTCAAAGAAGTCACCCAGCTGTGCTGCAGTTCACAGTTTCTGGCAGCCCTCAGATGAGAGCCCAGTCCTGGATACACTGTAGCCTGCTTCCCCAGGCTGATGCCACACGCAGGCAGCCCTGTCTTCCTGTGACCTGGGGATCCTGAGACCACCCTGTCCCACCTAGAGTTCTGCCCTGCTTAGCAACTTGAGTACCTTTCAGGCCAGGTGGTGCCTCACTGGAGCAGACTTCTAAAAAAGTTCTGATTATGCACTCCACTGTTATATCACTTATCTGTAGTTGGCTTACAGAGGCTCCCCTATGGTTTATCTTTCCATATATTGCTTTGGATTCATTTCTCCTCACAGCCCACCTTGCAGAAAGTGGTCACTTTTCTATTTGTAGAGTTGCAGCTGTTCTTTTCTTTGATCTCTGGTTGAGTTCGCAGGTGTTCAGAATGATTTGATAGCTATCTAGCTGAATTCCTTGATGAAACAAAGATCTCTTACTCCTCCGCCATCTTGGACTCTTCATCCACTTATTATTGTTTTAAATAGTTAATATTTGTTTAGATTTCCTCATATATTTACTAATATCTTTGACCACTACTTCTCTTGAATCTCAGATCTTTCATCTGGGTTATTTTCCTTTATTCCTGAAGTACATCCTTTAGAATTTACCTTATCAGAGGTTTATTGGTGGTAAATTAATTCCATTTTTGACTTAATTTTTCAAGAAATTGACTTTAATTATTCATTTTTCTTGAAAAAAGTTTCTTTAGATATACACATCTTAGATGACAGTTATTTTCTTTATGCACATTATAGATATTGCCTCACTGTTTTTTGACTTCTATTTTTGCTTCTTTGAATTGAGCTGTAATTGTCATTTCTATGCAGATGATCTGGTTTCTCCCTTTTTATGATTTTCTCTTTCTTTTGTATTTTGGAGGTTTACTGATTGGTCTCAGGGAGAATTTTTTAAGGGAACCACCTTGATATGAAGATTGATATCTTTCACCAATTTCAGAAAATTCTCAGTCATGGTTTCCTTGAAGAGTGCCTCGTTCCCCTTCCTAAATTCCAGTTGGACACAAGTTGGATCCTCTTATATTATTTTCTATGCCTTCAAACTTCTATTTTACATTTCTGCTTCTTTGTCTCTTTGGGATACATTCTGGCTCATATTTTCAAAGTTGTCTTTTCCCTTAAACACATAGAATGTTGTTATTTTTCATTTTATACTGTATGGTTCTAGTATCTGAAGTCTTTGTGGGATTGACTATGTAGTCTATTGTTTTCCTGGCTCTCACTCAGAGTCTATTGTTTCTCTGTGTTTTGTACTTTTATACTGTGAACTGTTTGTTGTCCTTGGAACTTTATCTATGATAATTTTCTGAGGCCTTGGATGATGATATTACTCCAATGAGGATTTTTGTTTGCTTCTGCCATTTACCTTGGCATATTTCTAACCCAGACCTACCTTTAAATTGTTTCCATACTTGAGGGTGTGTGTGTGTGTGTGTGTGTGTGTGTGTGTGTGTGTGTGTGTGTGTGTGTATTCTGTACTTGAGGGGGTATGTGTGTGTATCTGTGTGTGTGTGTGTGCATGTATTTATCATGTAGTTATTATGAATTTGGACCACAAACCTATGTGAGAGCTCTTCTGTGGTAATGAATTTAAAAAATTAAAAAAAAACCCACACCTTTTCCTTTCGGACAGTGCTAAGGATGGAATAGGCAAGTTTACTTCTTCTCTTTATTTACTTTCTTCTCTTTATTTATGTTTCATTTAGTCTTCCTCTGAAGGGCATGGTTAGACTCTTCAACTTGGGTGGCCTTAGAATTTTCCTCTCTTGCCTATATCCCTATAGCCCGGAGTACCAAAACTTCCTTTCCATTTAGGCCATTTCTTCAATTCAAATATTTATTACATTTTTCTGGCACTACTATAATAGCAACTTTGTTTCTTGGTCTCCAAGCTTTCCCCCCTTTTTATTTTTATCCTACCATCAGAGTGACCTTTTTAAAAAATAAAATGGAGAATATAATTTTTATACAGACTGAGAAGAAATTTTTGGCATTCACGGAACTTCTAAATTGCCTGTAGATAACAGGTGGGGAGTCTCACCTCATCCACACCAAAATCTCCAGCCACTCTCCCTACCTGTGTATTCTGTACTTAAGCCAAACTAGATTATTCATCATTTTCTGAATAATCTATGGCATTTTCTTATCTTTACACATACTGTGAACCCATCTAGGATACCTCTGAACCTGATGATTGGGACTAGATAGAGTGAGGCAAGTGAAGTATCTGGGGTGCAGAATGTAAGTAGATTCTCGGGTTTGATAAGTACTGTACTGCTTCTGCCTACTCAATTGCCTGATGCAATTGTCAGAGCCAAGTTCATATGTTATCTGCTTACCTTCCTAAAAAAGGAATGTAGATTATGTTTAATACCATATCCGTGAAGACAAGAACTATGTCTCTTTGGCACTGTATCACCAGTGCTGGAATATTACCTACCACATGGCTGGTGCTCAAATATTTGTTGAATGAATGAAAGAATGGGTAGTTCTGAGTTTCTTAATGGTAGAGAATAAGTGATATTCTTCAGTTTTCTTCCATCTCACCATTTATTCATGCTAGAGCTTTAAAAGATGTTTGGTTGTTAATTGAGTAACTGGAAGGGAGTTCTGTTAGTTCTCTCCAGGCCTGGGGAAAGTTTCTAGAAGAAGCTTCCTCCTATTGCTCACATGTTGCCTGCTTGCTTACAGCTCCTTTCTCTTGATGTTTTATAGTGGGATATGGATGCACTTGGGCTGAGACTATCAAAGCTGGCAGCCCATTAAATCACCAGAAAGATTATTATATACACATGAATTCTTGAGTCCCTTTTACAGAGACTCTGATTCCATTTTTCTGAGGCAAAATCCAGGAGTCTGCATTTTTACAAAATTCCTTGGTTTTTCTGATGATCGGTCAAGTTTGGGGAAAGACACCCTGGTATCAAGAATCAACAATATAATTAAAATTTTCTAGATTTTACATGAATTTTAAAAGAATAATGATTGCCATAATGAATTTCAGAATCCTGAATGTTTTAAAATAGTTGCACATCTGCCATTGTTTCTCAAACATGCCACAGGACATCCTGAAAGTATGGAGTAGGAGGAGAAGATGCAGTCACGAATGTAGTATTTATATGGTTCACATCTGATCTCCACTTATTTTCCACCTTTGGGAAGACTGTAATGCCATCCCAGATGATACCATCCTAAATGGATGGACTGGAGAGTGTTGACCAGTGAAGAAAGCAGAAAGGAAGAAAAAATTCACACTTAAAATAATTCCATTCTCTACAGAAAATCACTTCCTCATCAGAGAATGAATTCCATAAATAATTGAGATAACCGATGGAACATTTTGAATAGTTGAAGGGAAAACATACACATTCAGTGTAAACTTCAAGCCGTTCCTCAATCCTTCAGTGACGTTTAGATATGAGAAGTACATTGCAGTCATTTGGAAATAATGGATGTCATGGAGGCGTGAAGTTCAAAGACATTAAAAATAATCCACTCTCTTAGAAATAAACACCTAACCTAAGCTATTAGGAATTCTCAGTGAGAGACAGAAATAGCTTCTGTAGTCCCCAATGCTCTCTAATTTCTATTTCTACCATTTCATTATTCATCATTTCTGTGCAGTTCACTTTGTCTATTTATTTAAAATGTGATTCCAGACGACAGGCAACAGTCCCAGTGTTCCCTGTCTTGCACAGCCCTTTCCGCTCTGAGAAACAGAAATTATATAACTTGTTTTCAATTGTGCAGACTGGGGAGGATTCACATGTTGAGTTTGGTGAGCTTCCAGGAAATAATTTTAAAGTGTTTATCTGAAGTTTATCCAGGCTTTCTTGATCTAGAAGTTAGAAACCTAGCGGAGAATGGAAAGAAACCAAGCTCTGAAGGGAGGGAACTCTAAGTATAGGCAGAAGGAGTCTGAGCTGAGACACCCCTTGGTATTCACACTTTGGAAGCAAGAGGCCCTGTTCTAGGGCTTATGTGCTGAGAAGCAGCATTAATATTAATATCTGCTACCATTTATTATTATTCATTGTTCTGGTTACTATTGCTGTGTAACAAACTACCCCAATATGTCATGGTATAAACTTTTATTTTGCTCCTGCTTTTGTGAGTCAGGAATCTGGAAGGGGCTCAGATGGTGGCTCTTGTGTAGGTTATAGTCATATGTTCTTTATCTGGAGGTTTTATTGGGCTGGATGTCACAGCTGGCTCACTTATGTGGTTGGCAGTTTGTTAGCTGTCCAGGGGGAGCTCAGCTTGTGTTGTAACCTGGAGCATATGCATGTGCCTCTCCATCATGTGAGCTTAGGTTAGTCAGACTTCTTACATGGGAGCTAACTTCTCCCAGAGCAAGAAAACCACACAGAACATGTCTGGCTTTTCCTCACTTAGCGATGGAGATCTTGTCCACTGAACTCTGTTGGTGAAAGCAGTCACAAGTCCATCCAAACTCAGTGGGAGAGGACACGTATTTCAATTCTCAGTGGGAGTAGTGGGGAGGAATCTGTGGCCATTAACAAACAAACCAACCAACCCATCACACTTACATAACACAAGACATTAAATAAAATATATATTATAATCTTTATAAAACTCCTATGTTATTATTAATGTTTTACAGGTAAGGAAATCTAGGTTCAGGGAACTTAAGTAATTTGCCCTATATCATACAGTTAGTAAGTGTTTGATGTGGGATGTGAATCTAAACTGTCTTCAAATGTCTACTGTCTCTGGTTAAGTTGCACAGTGTTTTAAAGTAAGGCAGTTTCAAAGCTCAACCATCACAGATGTAGGAAACTGGATAATTTCACCCAGTATGGAATGTTAGCACATGAAATGCCAATTTAGGTATATGGTCAGTATCTTTTTTTTTTTTTAAGATTTTATTTATTTATTTATTTGACAGAGATCACAAGTAGGCAGAGAGGCAGGCAGAGAGAGCAGAAGAAATGGGCTCCCCACCGAGCAGAGAGCCCAATGCGGGCCTCGATCCCAGGACCCTGGGATCATGACCTGAGTTGAAGGCAGAGGCTTTAACCCACTGAGCCACCCGGGTGCCCTGGTCAGTATCTTTAAAATAAGGAGCATTTATTTGAGGACATGGTCCTTAGACAGGGCAGTGTTCTTTGGTGAGGGTTCAGTCCCTTATCCAGAGATGGGATGTGAACTTTATTACTCAGATAGTGCAAGACAAAATTAGAATCCTGTGTGGTACTGGGGGGAGGGTGGGAGTTGTGGTGACTCCTCTGAGTCAATGTGAGTAAACATGATACATATATGGTCATTTTAGGAGGAGGGCCCTATAACAAAGGTGTAAACTGGTCATTGGCCTGTTTAGTGTGATGTATGTCAAGTAGGCATGTGGACAGATAACAGATATGCCAAGTGGACAGATGGAACCATAGAAGGTATTCTGGGGCTACATGGCTGAGAGCAGATGCTATTCTGCAGGACCCAGAGATAGGCAGGCCTAGGCAGAAAAGAAAGGAGAGCAGAGCCGGATCCTCAGAGGAGGACAGCGAGTGGACATTAGTAAGGAAGGCCCCACAGAGCATTTGGTTGGGGGAAGAAGCATGGAGGTTAGAGGGGAGACCTTGGGGGAGTAACTTTCCATTCTTCTTCAATCTCTTCTTTCCATAAATATCTATGGAATATTTGTAGATAGTGTCCTAGACTCTAGAGATAAGAGTTATGAACTAGCTGGACATCGTGAAGCTTACTGACTAGATGGGTGAGGCAGAGTCATTAAATTAATAATTAGACAAATAATTACCTAATTACCATAGTAGCAAGTTTTGGCAGAGATTTCTTTTTTGTTTTTTTAAAGATTTTATTTATTTATTTGACAGAGAGAAACACAGCTAGAGAGGGAACACAAGCAGAGGACTGGGAGAGGGAGAAGCAGGCTTCCTGCTGAGCAGGAAGCTGATGTGGGGCTTGATCCCAGGATCCTGGGATCATGACCTGAGCCAAAAGCAGTCGCTTAACCAACTGAGCCACACAGGTGCCCCTGGCAGAGATTTCTATTTGCCCCCTCCCCATCTACTCTCCTCTTCTTTTTAGTAATGGAGTTTTCTGGAGTAGAAGTAGACATGGGGCTATAAACTACATTTCCTAGCCTTCATTGCAGTTAGGGGTGGCCAAGCAGGAACTGGGAGTCAGTTCATGCTAATAAAAGTGACGGGTGTCACTTCCATGTCTCATCCTTAAAATGAAATTTAGTTACCCTATAGTTTCTTCCCCTCCTCCTCTTGGCCCACTGGCAGGTGAATGGTAACAACCAGAATAGTACCTTGGACTTAGAGATGGAAGTTATCCATAAAGAATAATCTTGCCAGTTTTTCCCTCTATTGTTATTATGACAGATAAACTTTTACCCTAAGCTAATATAGCAGTACTAATATGACAAAGTATGCTGAAAACAACAATGAGATACCAATATACACCTATTAGAATGGCCAAAATCCAGAATACTGACAACACCAAATGATGGTGAGAATTTACTGCAGTAGGAATTCCTATTCATTGCTGGTGGGAATGCAAAATGGTATAGCCACTTTGGAAGATAGTTTGGTGGTTTCTTATAAAACTAAATATAATTTTACCATATGATCCAGCAATCATGTGTTGGTATTTATGCAAAGGAGCTGAAAACTTACGTCCACATCACAAACCTGCTTACAGATGTTTATAGCAACTTTATTCATAATTGCCAAAATTTGGAAGCAACCAAGATGTCCTTCAGTAGGTAAATAGATAAATCCTGGCACATTCAGCCAATAGAATAGTCTTCACTGCTAAAAAGAAATGAGTTATCTAGCCATGAAAATACATGAAGGAAACTTAAATGCCTGTTGCTAAGTGAAAGAAGCCAGTCTGAAAAGCTTATGATTGAATCATACCGATAGGTTAGTTAGGATGAGCAGGTTCTGTCCTCTAATGGAAACAAATTAAAAGAGTTGGCAGAATAAATGCATAGTTTGTAATTATTTCTTTTACTGTTTGCTTTAAAGATGTCCTCTGGCTAAAGCCCTTTTCTTACAGCTCCCCCCACCAAAAAAAAGAAAAAAAAAAAAGAAAAAAAAAAAAAAAGCAAACCGAGACCAAAACAAAACAAGAAACTGGAATTAGGGTTGCCAGATAAAATACAGGATGCCCCGTTAAATTTGAATTTCAGACAAACAATGAATACTTTTTTAGTGTAAATGTTCCATGCAATATTTGAGACATATGTATGCTAAAATTTTTTTCCTTTGTTTATCTGAGTTTATATTTAACTGGGCATCCTGTATTTTTATTTGCCAAGCCTGGCAACCTCAACCTAGACTTAAATCCCTGTGGGACTTGAGTAGCTAAACTTTCTTCTTAAGATTTATTCATGTTTATAGCCACAATTCCTGGCACATAGTAAGAGCTCAATAAATAATTTTAGCCTCTGAGATGAACAATTACAGATCACTAAAGATCATCCAATATGTGAAACCAGTATAGGATCAGATTGTGCTTTCATTGGTTTTAATTTGCCATGATCAAAGGTGCTTAGAATTTTGATTTATCCACATTTTATCTAAGATTATCTGTCAGCTCAGATGATTTTAAAAAATGGGTTAAATTTCCAATAGTGCTTCTGTCATCCAATATTATGCAGGGAATGGAGGAAACATTCGTTTTACAGGTGATGGAAGCTTAATCCTTTTATTTCCTCTAATTTAAATGTATATACCTTTAAAAAATAAAAATAGTAAAAAAATAGGCTTCCTGATTTTCTGCCTTCTTTTTTTTTTTTTTTAAGATTTTATTTATTTATTTGACAGAGAGAAACACAGCCAGAGAGGGAACACAAGCAGAGGAAGTGAGAGAGGGAGAAGCAGACTGCCTGCTGAGCAGGGAGCCCCTTGTGGGGCTCAATCCCTGGTCTCCGGGATCATGACCTGAGCCAAAGGCAGATGCTTAATAACTGAGCCACCCAGGTGCCCCGAATTTTCTGCTTTCTTAAGCAGAATGAATGAAGCATCAAATTGTTGACTTTAGATCAGTGGGGGGAGGTCATCAAGAGGATGTGTGACCACTTTCGAGCTGGATCTAGACCATCAGAGGTTCCTTGGCCCCCCCACATCCCTACCCCACACCCCTTCCTTGGAATGTACATTCTGCTCACTATTCCCACAGTGGGAGCTGTTGCAAGGATGTAGCCTTGAGATAGTAAGTTGTTATTGAGACCATCTGCATGGTATACATGACTAAGCCCAGTTAAGGTCTCAGTATAAACTTTTAAGATTCTGGCAAGGTGTAGTGATCCCCTTGTCTTGCAGCTCTCCAAGATAAGCCTTGTATGTAAGTTTCCTTGCTTATTAAATCTGCCACCGACCAATGTGAAGTTGCTTGCCTTTTTGTTCTGTCTCTCCTTGCTTTCTGAATACAGGGGTCGGTTGATGAGCCAAAAATGATCTTTCTCCTTGCCCAACCTCCTGACATAAACTTTGATGATTTGGGTATTCTTTTTGGTGACCGTTTTTCACCATGAAGCCTCAATTCTATGTCCTCCATCCTTATACTCTGAAGGCCAATCTCTTCATCACTTGAAATGAATTCATTCCTAGGATCTAAAACTTGACATTTTTTTCTTAACCATGGCTTACTTTCCACTTTCCTCACTTCTGCTGGCTTTTGTTTGCATCCTCATTGTCATTCTTTATCTTTGGATCTTTCATGCTATTAGCCTAATTAGCATATTATCTTTCCTACCACTGTACCAAGTCAGCTGTTTCACTGATGACACCAATGCCCAGTTCTGGCTCCTCCGTTGCTGGCTTTGCTGGAAAGAGATATGAGACATACAGATTGGTTGCACCATAGATGGTTATTTTCTGTGGTCAGGGGAGCTTGCTGGTTCAGCAGTCTACCATAGACATCTTCTTGATATCATGTTGCATTATCCCCGTGCCTTTTACAAACTTTTTAAAATTTTTCTAGTCATCATTCAAAACTTTGTCTTGACCTTTTTCTGCCTTCTCCTTCCAGTGTCTATGACTCCTCAGCATCAACTACTACTACTAAGCAGATGACCCTTAATTTTTTTGTTATTGGCCTCAGTCTTGTTTCTGAAATGCCAACTCATGTTTACTATTATTTTCCTTTTTTTATCCCCCAAACCATCTACTTCTCCTTATGTCCCAGTTTGCTAACTGATGTGTTGAATGCGCAGTGTTTGTAGAGAGTATAAACCTGAGCTTATTTTCATCACTTACTGTTCCTTTCATCTGCTTTTGAAGGGGTAGTTCATCTTCTTCCAGGAGGTAAGGGAAGTTGATAAGTCTTCTATGCATTCTTACATAATGGAAAGCCCTAAGTTTCAAAACACAGTTTGATACAGAAATTAATGTATCTCTTTATGGACATATCAGTTTCACTCAAGCATTTCTTTTCCTGGAATGGGGAAGGATTATCATCAGTTTCTTCTTTTTTGTTATCTTCTCCTAGTTTCACTAGCTGCTGTTCCTCAATCCCCAGAATTGAAGGAGACTGGAAAGGAGAAATAAGAGAATAGTTACTATTGTTACTTAATAGGCACTGCCATGAGATGACCACATGATGTGTGTGTGTGTGTGTGTGTGTGGCAGATGTTTAAATTTGGTTCTTTTTCTTTTGGGCATCTTTGTGGGCTCTTGCAAATCCATTCTGGACCTGCTACCCTGTGATATGAGTGGTGCCTCTCCATCAACTGGCAGCTGCTGATCTCCTCTTGGCTTCTGCCTTAATATACATTCTGCAGCCTCCTGTTGCTGGGTTCCTTTGGCCTGGAAGCCATCCTCTAGGTCAAGATCCCTTTTATTATGACCTCAGGCTCATGTTCCTGCTGTGGTCCCCAGAATTCATGTGCTTTTTGTTTGTTTGTTTGTTTTCTGAGGAATTTAAGTCACTATCCAGCTACAACTCTACTCTATAGCCACAGGATGCTTGAGTTTTCTCAGACAGAGTCCAAACTCTGTGCCTTGTGTCTTTTGCCTGCCAGGAACACATATCAAACTGAGTGATGCCCTTGAAGCCCTTCTCACTGGGCTTAGGATGAAGGGAAAATACCTCTATTCCTTCCCTTAGATGTATGTTTGTGTTATTCATAGCTGAACTTATTCCAAGTAAATCCTCACAAATTCTCAAATTTCCATGCTCTTGAGTCTTTTATATTTTTGATTTGAATGAGGATCCCCAAGCTTGCTACTGATCCTTAAGCACTTTCTTTGAAAATTTATATGTACCAGGAGTTCAGTTGATTAAGCTTCCTGCTTTTGATCTTAGCTCAGGTCTTAGTTTCAGGGTCATGAGTTCAAGGCCCCCCTCCCCAGAAAAAGAAAATTTATATGTTGTATGTAGCCAGTCTATTTTACACTCTCCCTTTGGCATCTGATATCTCTCATAGCTCAGGGCCTCAGCCAAACCTTATAATTTAACATCTGGTTTCACATGCTTCCCCCTGCCCTGCTGGTTTGAAGTCTGAGTCATCTGTGAGTCATCCTTCTTTCTTAACTCCCATATCCTACCAGTGACTATGTTTTACTAATTTACCTCTCAAACACCCTGTCCCCTTTCACTGCCAACACTCCACCCCAGGCTAACTACTTCATAGGGATGTGTGAAAATTACATGTGATAAAAAAATGTAGAGTTCCTTGAACATATAAAAGTCTCAGTAAATGTTAGGGAATATGATCCTTATTATAATTGTCTTTGAGTTGTTGTCTCCATGTTTAGTCTTACTCCTTTTCATCTCAGACAGTACTATCTGTAGTAGAGTATTTGCAAAATTACAAGCAAAATCCCCATCTCTGTCTCTAGGCTGTGAGTAGTCTCTGGGCTTGACTATGTGACTTGTTTTGGCCAATGAGACAATAGCAAATGTGCCACAGGCAGAGATTTGAAAAGTGTTTGTTTGCTTATCTTTTGCTGCTGGGACTCCGTCTGCTATGGGAAAAAGCTTGGCTAGAGTTTTGTAGATACATAATTCAGTGGACATGCCAGCAGCAACCACCAGATCTAGACCAAGCTAGACTAATTAGCAAATGTAGCAGTTTGCAGGCACAGGTGTGAGCCTAAGCCAGAAGAACAGAAGAATTGTCCAACCGACTGCTGCCCAAATTGCTAGCTCACTGAATTTTGAACTAATAAATTATTACAGTTTTAAATGACTGTATTTTGGAATGGTTTGTTACACAGCAACAGGTAATTGATAGAGTACCATGTTCATTATATTAAACAACAGCTCCAATTTTCTTTTTTTTTTTTTTTTAACAGCTCTAATTATCTTGTCTTTCTGCTCGGGTAAGCTTTCTGGTTTACATGTGATAATCTTAGTTTATATCTGTTGTCCTTGTATTAATAATACCATCTTTAACTCTCAAAATTTCTACTTTGGATGACAAACTAAACTGTCATACTACTTCTGCTCAAAATTATTTCCATTGTTTGTTGTTTTATTTATTTTAAAAAATTTTAAAATATTTTATTTATTTAATTGTCAGAGAGATACAGAGAGGGAGAGCAAGAGAGAGAGAGAGAGAACACAAGCAGGGAGAGCAGTAGGCAGAGGGAGAAGCAGGTTTCCCACTGAGCAAGGAGCCCAATGTGGAACTCAATCCCAGGGCCCTGGGATCATGACCTGAGCCAAAGGCAAATGCTTAACCGACTAAGCCACCCAGGTGTCCCTGTCTGTTGTTTTATTTTATTTTATTTTATTTTATTTTATTTTATTTTATTTTATTTTATTTTATTTTATTTTATTTATTTTATTTTATTTTATTTTTTATTTTATTTTATTATTATTTTTTAAAGATTTTATTTATTTGACAGAGAGAAACACAGCCAGAGAGGGAACAGAAGCAGGGGGAGTGAGAGAGGGAGAAGCAGGCTTCCTGTCGAGCAGGGAGCCCGATGTGGGACTTGATCCCAGGTCTCCGGGATCATGACCTGAGCCGAAGGCAGTTGCTTAACCAACTGAGTCACCCAGGCGCTCCTTATCTTAAATGAACTTTTTGGATTAGTGTTCATGAACCTCCATCACGTGGTTTCAACCTATGTTTCAAACAAAGTCTTCAAATTTCAAGCTTTAGACTAACTGGGTTACAGTTGAATCTCCAGCATAACCTGTACTTTCTGTTGCTGCATCTACTCCCTTTCTTATATTGTTTCCCATGTTTTCTGTTCTCTTCACCCACCTTAAAGTGCTAGTATATCTTTGAAACTCCTTGCCAAGCATAACTTCCATGACACCATGTTCATTTCCCTTAGTGGTATGTTGGATGGCTGACTTAATCTCCATTCATAGTTCCTTCCCCCAAGCCATCTACAGTGATAGTGACAATGAACCTCATCTTCTAATATTTTGGACAGTTTATTCTCTCCTTGTATAGTTTTAATCACCTTAGGTAGCACAATAACAACTGTAGACATTATGTAAGTTGTCAGAACCTTGAAGTGTATCTTACTCATCTTGTAATCTTTAGCAGTGCCTAGTGTAGTACTAGGAATCTAGGTAATCAATAAATGTTTATTGAGTTGATTGTAGTCTTGCTTAAAGACTGAGGCCAACATCGATTGCCATGCTTTTCTATATAAAGTCTTAGATTTGGTGCCGTAGAGTGGATGCTGAGATGAGTAGCTGCATACACAAGACTGCTTTTGGGTGATACACCTGAAAGGAAGGGAGGAAGACAGGACAGGGCAGAGGTAGAAGCTGACCTGAACCTGGTTGCAGCCAGGCTTTAGTCAATCCTGTGGGAGCTCTTGAGCAGGGCTGGTTTCTCAGAGTTATCTACCATTAAGGCAAGGGATCTTCTTTTTTTTTTTTATTGTTACTAAAATTTTTTTTTCCAGTGTTCCAAGATTCATTCCCCATTCCCCACACCCAGTGCTCCACGCTTTAGGTGTCCCCAATACCCACCACCAGGCTCTCCCATCCCTCCACCCCCCTCCCTCCAAGTCCCTCAGTTTGTTTCTGTGTCCAAAGTCTCTGTTGTTTCGTTTCCCTCCCTAGATTACCCTAGTTCCCATTTACTTTCCT
>PITA01006578.1:0-26869 GCA_004023965.1 Spilogale gracilis
CATATGCACCCCAATGTTCATCGCAGCAATGGCCACAATCGCCAAACTGTGGAAAGAGCCAAGGTGCCCATCAACAGATGAATGGATAAAGAAGATGTGGTACATATATACAATGGAATACTATGCCTCCATCAGAAAGGATGAATACCCAACTTTTGTAGCAACATGGACTGGACTGGAAGAGATTATGCTGAGTGAAGTAAGCCAAGAGAAAGTCAAGTATCGCATGGTCTCACTTACTTGCGGTGAATGAGGGGCAAACTCGGAACAGTGGCAGAAGGAAAGCAAATGGGAACTAGGGTAATCTAGGGAGGGAAACGAAACAACAGAGACTTTGAACACAGAAACAAACTGAGGGACTTGGAGGGAGGGGGGTTGAGGGATGGGAGAGCCTGGTGGTGGGTACTGGGGACACCTAAAGCGTGGAGCACTGGGTGTGGGGAATGGGGAATGAATCTTGAAACACTGGAAAAAAAAAATTTTAGTAACAATAAAAAAAAAAAGACAAAAAAAAATACTACCATCTCTTACCATACATAATTGCATATTAAATATTTTTAGTTTTATGGGCTTAATGATGATCAAGAGTCTTAGAAGTGTTCAGGAAAGGAATCCCATAGCATTGTGCTAAGAGAT
This sequence comes from Spilogale gracilis, assembly GCA_004023965.1. Taxonomy (NCBI): domain Eukaryota; kingdom Metazoa; phylum Chordata; class Mammalia; order Carnivora; family Mephitidae; genus Spilogale; species Spilogale gracilis. The sequence goes on from PITA01006578.1 coordinate 637, forward strand.
CTGGTTCTGGGTTCATGAGCAGCCTTCCTGGTTTCAAATGAAGGTTGATAAATTACTTAGTGACCATTTATTTTGGGTTGATTTAGAAAGGTAACCAAATCTCTCTAAGTTGCAGTTTCTCTACTATTAAAAGGAGATAATAATAACACTTCCATCATTGAAGTTATTAAATTAAAGTATTTAGTGAGGATTTGGCACAATAAGCATTCAACAAATGCTAGCTTCAATCAAAAAAAAATTACACAAAACAGAATTCCCCAAATTTACCCAAATTTCAAATGTTAAACCATTTCTTTAAAGCCTGAAATATAATATATTCAAATGGTTATCAATTATTAAACCCTTTACTGTTTATGGAAAAAAATATACTTTTCTCACAGCACAAATACTTTGTCTATAAGTAGAGCAGAATCCAGGAATAAATTTCTTTGTAGGCCTAACTTACTTTGATAATATAATCACTAACTGAGATAAAGATTAATAGTAAGCCATGGAAGGATAATATGAGTAAATTAAATATCCTGCAATCCTACTAATTAGTTGGGAAAAATAGAACTTATCTTTAAATTTAATAACACATGTTTGTAAAAATGACTGAAGTACCAAGCATTCACTTAATCTATGTTCCATATTGATGGGATATATAATCACTATGCTGCACGAAAGAAACAAAACATTTTGTAAAAGGCTACTTAATTTCTGCCATTCCATCTAATGAAAAATAATCCCCAGCATTAAATATTTTTATACATTGCTTGGTTGCAGAATAATCTTCATGTGAGCAAAAATGTAAATGCTTGGAAAATAATCAAATGCTAAACATCATGAAGACAGAGGAGGAATCCTAAAGTAAAAGAAATAAAAGAATTCAATTTACTCCTTCCTTTCAAAGACTATCAAGTCAATATTCCTGAAATTCTTTCATCACCAAGACAGATGATTTAGAGTCCAAAATATAGTATTGTTCACAGTAATTCAAGAAAATTCTACTTCCATTTTTTAAAGATTGTATTTATTCTTTGAGAAAGAGAGAGAGAATGTGCATATGCTAGGGGAGAGGAGTAGAGGAAGAGGAAGAAGCAGACTCCCCACTGAGGAGAGAGCCATAGTCAGACTAGATTCCAGCACCCTGGGATCATGACCTGAGCCAAAGATAGCCACTTAACCAGCTGAACCATCAAACACCCCTTTACCTCCATTCTTTAACATAATTTGGCAAAACAAATCTAAAGCCATCGTGCCTGTCAAAAACAGAACCAAACCTAAGTTGATGTAACTTAATAGGAGCATAACTTTAAATGACATCTCTATGTATGTCTTAAAACACAAAAAACTATCATTTCTCTTAAAGCCTTTCTCAGAGTTTTATCTCAACTCTCTGGAACCTTTTGATTCCTATAAGCAGCTCTAATTTTACTTCTAAAGGCAGATCAAACAAGTCTCTATATTCCAATTTACTATCTCTCACTAAAGGATGCTTTGAAATCAAGATTTAGGATCTTGCCTTCCCCAGAGTTATATCTGGGTACAACCAAAAAATGCCCTGCTAGGCAGTTTTTCAAGATTTCCATATGAAATACATGGTATACTTCCACTTTTTCCACCATGTGTGGTAAGGACTACCCTTGAAGCTGAAGAACACTTTGAAGAAGACTTACCAATACCTTGTTTACAGTGTCCATCATGGAAATACCAAATCCCATGGCAGTCAAAGTTGCTCTTTCTGGACACTGTAAAAACTAGCAGCAGTTAGACGTTGGGACAGTCTGAGCATGGAGCATGTATGTGTCTGTCTCCATGTAGACTGCTGTGGAATTTAGAAAAATCAATGAAACCTCAGATTTATAATCTAAAAAACACATAATTCATAGCTTCCTTTGCTTCTATAATAGCCCTCTGAGACTATAGAAAGGTGGAAGAAAAGGAAAAATTATGTGCTTTTCAACCAATAAGTCATTGGGTGGAGAATTCATGTTTTCCATTTTTATTTTTTTTGTTTGTTTTTCACCTTTAAATAAACTAAAATGTATGGGCAGTTTGAATAACTCTTTTTTCTATTTCACTTTAGAAAAGTTGTCTAAAGAAAAAATTAGTGGACACTGATAACTTGGAATAACATAAATTTTCACACTAATATAAATTTAAATTCTCAGGAAAAGAATCTTGATGCCAATAATTAAACTATTTTGTCAATGTAACATTTCTTCTCTCCTACCAATATGCCAAATTTTTTTAAAATTTTTCTAAAATCACTATAATTTTTGTTATAATTTTTGTGAATAATTTTAAATGTGTAAATCATTCAAATACTTAAGTAGGTTAAAAAATTTAGTAAATTTAATCATTGTAAATTATTTACTATGAATGAAAATGATATATTTCCTTTGCAAAATATAAGGAAATCTCAGTGAAAAAAAGAAAAAAAATTAACTCTAACTGATTCAGCTTCTCAGTTACAAAATACAGCCTAAACTTCCTATTAAGCACTTTTACCCTGATAGAAACATTCATGTTAACTAATAAGATCAAAAATATGTGAAATCTTAGGAGATCATTGCTAAAACAAACATAGAAAGACATTAAAAGTATAGACAGAAAGCTTGTTTAATCTCATTTTATTATATTGTACATTATAGAGGGAGTAGAATATTAGATTTATTACCAAATTATAGGTATCACAGATTATGACTGTCTAGTGCACTATTTGTGACACATTAACAGTGATTGTCTAAAATCATAAGAAATTGAAAAGAGAAAATATTTTTCTCCTGAGGGTGACATAAAAGTATTAGTGGAAAGAGGGGAAAAGAAAAAGGAAAGTGAGAATGTTTATTATAAATAACTGGGTAGAGATTAACATCTGTGTAACAATGAACAGAAGATATCACTTCCTGCAAAATTCAGGACCTAATGACTTGTCTTACAGTCAGAAATCCCAGTGTTAGAAATCTATGTTCCAAAGATCTTTTTTGTTTGTTTGTTTGTTTAAAAAATTTTTATTTATTTATTTGACACAGAGAGAGATCACAAGTAGGCAGAGAGGCAGGCAGAGAGAGAGGAGGACACAGGCTTCCTGCTGAGCAGAGAGCCTGATGCGGGCCTCCATCCCAGGATCCTGAGATCATGACCTGAGCTGAAGGCAGAGGCTTTAACCCACTGAACCACCCAAGCACCCCTAGGTTCTAAAGATCTTAAGTAGATTTTCCTATTGAGTAGAAATATCCTTGAATGTAACAATTTAGTCTTTGTTAGTAATTTTACTGGGAATCCAGATTATTTTGTGAGGTCCCAGTTAAGTGACAATGGACATAGTATATCAATTAGGAAGGATGTCACCCTATAGAACAAATAAATGAATAGCATGTGACACAAGTCTGTCCTCTGAGCTCAATCAATATGTTAATACTATAGAATGTGTACATTGTGAAAGTCAATATGCTTATACTCAGCTAGATAAAGAAAAATAAAAGAAAAAAACATGTCTTCCTAAAGAATTTATTTCCTTGTTAGAAAAATATGACATACATCTGAAAAATTATTCTTAGTGATTCTAGGCATTAGCTGATAAGTTAAACCAGTGTGCATGGACAATAATCTCTTATAAGAATTGAAAGGCATGTTTTACTTGCATGCAGCAGTCACACCAAAAAAGAGCAAAACAAAAGTTCAATGTGAGTTCAATTCATTTAAATCGTCGTAAATGAAATCATATAGCATGGTCTAGAAGAGATCATAATACACACATGGATTCAGAATAGGTATTAAGATACAGGTACTGAAACTAAAACTTCATCTGTGATAAATTCTGTATAGTCATGTTACCCCAAGTAAGAGGGTCCTGCTAAAATCATCATGGCCTAAACTTGCATTTCCAGTTTGACACTAGCATGAAATGACCTCCCATGCCCTTTTGCCTGGACAAATGTAATTCTTGGGAGAATAGATGAGTCTCGTGTTGCTCAGCTTTTCACATGCTCTATCTTTGTCTTCCTATTGTGGGTACTGCTTTAATTCTGATATACTTCCCAAATGAGATATGCTTATAGGTATCAATTGATAAATGTTATTACTACTGTTATCTAGGAATGCCTGGTTCTGATGTGCTTTTGACACTGAGAAAATAGCTGGTTATACATCAAAGTAGTAAAAGGTGAATTAGCACCCTAGATGCTCAACATTGTACTGGCACCTTCCTTCTTATTTTGTAATCTCACAATAGGTGTGAATCACTACTGTCTAGTTTAATCAAATCCCATTCAACTATGCATTGCACAGTTTTGGAGATGTGATACAGCTTGCAAAATGGAAACGGTTCAGGTCTAATTTGATCACTTTAAGTGGCAATCAGGTATCAAAAAAGCAAAGCAAAGTTAAATTGATCAATAGGATGTTTTTTTGAATCATCATAATAACTGATATCCAAAGCCATATTAAGTTAAGAGCCTAACAAAGTATTTTTGTTTTCTACTCATCTTCCAGCTGTCTTCCTCCTATACTCTTTATAACTCTATCTTTCTAGCTGAACATATTGAGAGTTTGGTGAAAGCAAAACTCTAATTTGACTTTCAAGGCAACTTCATTCCCAGTACAAGAATGTTGCATCTGCTACTACTATTATTGACTCCAGGCCTAAAGGTCATGTTGGGGTCTGATTTCTGGTAGAAATACATCATCTAGGAATGAACAAGTATCTGACATTTTCTTCTACGAAATATGGCCCAAACAAACTACATCCTCAGGGAGTTCCCATGAAGCACTGCCACACAGGAGATTCATCACCACACTTCATTTAACAAAAGAAGGGTGGGAAAAGATTGTTGGGCCCTAAATTTATAATTCTGAAAATTCTAAGGTTTTAAAAAAATGTTCAAAACTTTCATAACTTTTCAAGATGATAACATAACTCAACAAAGTCATTATTTTAAACTTATCTAAGTATTCTTTTTTTCATTGACAAGTTTATATTAATAAATAACTAGAGCTTGCTCAAAAATATCATGCTATGATAAGGGAGAAGTAGGATAGAAAAGAAAAATGAATTTAAAACATTTTTAATCCTCAAATAGTATTAATATGCCATCAAGATTGACAACTGGACTAGGGACTTAGGTGGCAGAAGAGAACATAGATATAGGTGGAAAGAGAGAGAGAGAGAGAGAGAGAGAGAGAGAGAGAGAGAGAGAGAAGGAGAGGTTTTATTTTGTTTTGTGGTTATTTTCTTGCTGGTTGATCATTGTTCTTTATTCTTAACAGTGGAGATTATTAAACTTGATTTTAGCCCATAGCAAAAAGCAAAGATGGTGAAAATATAGTACAAAGAAGGTATCGTTAATGGAGCAATGTACCTGGGAAGATGAACATAAAGAAATCTATTGGAATGATTGATCTTGAACAGAACAAGGAACACTTCTTGTCTGACCAGGAGGGAAGGAGCACTATGGACAAAACATTAAGATTAAGGAAAGACCATGCATTTGAAGAGGTTTAGTTTGACTGTCTCATGTTTTAAGAAATCAAAGGCAAAATCAAATGGTAGAAGAAGAAAGCTAGAAGCCATTTTTAGAAGTCTCTAGATAAGTAGTAAAAATATAAAATAGCTGTTGAAAAGAATGGGAGTGGGATATAAATAAAAGTTTAAAACTTGTATAAAGTAAACCAAAATGATACTTCATAAGGAAGTATTATAAATGCTAATAAATCTATCCTTATATAAGTAATAGCATTGATGTTAATGCCTCAGTAAATATTTAGATACTATAACTTCCTGCATAATTGGAAAAAGTAGGAAAAACAATTGATACAGCTAGTTAAAGGAAAAATATTTTCAAAATTTGAACCAGGTATATTTATGTTTTGTCTTTCTTAACTTTAATATATAACAAGTAGAAGAGAATTTGTACAGTGAGAAAAGCATGGGATTTGAACAGAAACCATCAGAATTTTTACATATTTTATTCTTTTCACAGCTTTAAACTCTTGAGTCATTTATTTAAATTTCCATGATTCTCAGATCGTTAAGTTGTAAAATTAAGAAAACATCCACTTTTCAGCCACTACATTAGGTTATGGTAAATGTTGCAGGATAACTAGAGCTTCACAAAAACTGAGAGTAAAATTTCTTGTAGGATTATTTTAGGCTTACAGCTAATTTGATACTGACCTTTGTACTCCATCCATTCTTCACTGTTTGAAAAACCTACTTAAAAGATATTGTGCAAATAAATTTCATTAAATATGTTATTTTCTGTATCAAATAATTAGTATAAATAGAGATACAGTAAAATTCCAAATTTGTATTATAAAATGGTCTCCTTGAGTTATTTTTTGAAAACTTCATTAAAGTTTAAGCATATCAAATTGTCTATGAGAAACATTATATCTATAACCGGAAAAACAAGAAAGCTCTTTATCCTCCCCTTTTTTTCTTTTAGAACACAGAATAAAGTTCCAGTATTTATTTTAATCATGTGATAGAGACACAGATGATTGGTTTTTATTAAGGTGTAATTTGCATACACAGAAAGTTGCCCTTTTTAGTGTATAGCTCTCTACATTTTGACACACCAAGATACAAAAAAGCTCCATTACTCCAAAATATTATCTTTATAGAAAACCACCCTCCCTTATTTCTCAGCATCTGCAACTATTCATTTGTTTTTGTTCCCATAATTTTGTATTTAGTAAGAATATCATCAAAAAGGAATAAGTCACTTATATCCTTTCAGGTCTGGCTTCTTTTACTTAGCATAATGTATTTGAAATTCATCCTTATTGTTAGGTGTATTAGTAGCCCATTCCTTTTTATTGCTGAGTAATATTCCATTGTATGGATATACTACACACAGTTTGTTGATTTATTTTCCAGTTGAGGGGCATTTGTATTGCTTCCAGTTTTTTGCTATTACAAATAAACTCAACATGAATATTTGCTTAAAGATTTTTCTGTGAATAAAGATTTCCTATTTACTTAGTTATCCATTCCTTTTTGTAAGTTTTTGTTTAAGTTGAATAAATATTTAGGAATAGGATTGTTGGCTCATATAATAAGTGTATGTGTAACTTTATAAGACACCATCAAACTGTTTTCCAAAGGAGCTATGTCATTTTACAATCCCATTGATAATATATCAGCTTTCCACTTGCTTTGTCCTTGTCAACATTTGGTATTGTCAGTTTTACTTTTTAGACCCATTCCTATAGATGTGTCATGGTCACTGTGGTAGGTCAGTTTTTAAAGACAATTCCATATCTTCAAACTCCTCCAGTTAATGCAGGAAAATTACCAGGAATAATCAGTGAGGGAAATATGTCCAGGGAAATGTTAACCATTTCTCTTGAAACTTGATTGTCAGTGAGACTATTTTTCTGTAGTTTGTCTCAGAGTGGTTAAGGCACCACATATCCTGAAGGACTAAAGCTGTTTTATATGAAGCATGGGTTTAGTTTCTCCTTCTCTCCTGTGAGAGAAGTAGTGGTTTCCTGTAATGTACATTATAATGAAAAAATATAACAAATACATAGAAATTAAGAAAATTTACAGTCAAAACTAAATACTATAAATTAATTTCTGATTATAAAACTCAAGAAGCACAAACTATCACCGAACATAAACATTAATAATAGAATCATCTCTCTCCTTTTCCTAGTGCGATAATCATATAATACTTTTTACTCCCTTACATAGTAAACACATTCTTTTGTTTGCTTTACATCTCAACACGAGATATGCAACTTCATAATATTTTTAAAAAATCTCCTACACAGCTCTTTTGTAAATGCTGATACAAAGAGAATATTTTCTATGGAATATCAGTCCCAGAAGTCATTTGGGAGTGTCAAATGTGGAAGAACAAAGGAGAAAATAATAGAACCATCAGTCCTGTGTTAGTTTCCAGAATCTATTGTGGCCTCAATGACACACTTAATGTAATTATTTATTTATACAGGAACTACTCTAATCAATTCCTAAGTGCCTTATCTTAAAACTCAGGTCCATAGATTTCAGGGGGTTCATAAATTCTCTGAAATTTTATGTAAGAATTCTTTCTGTGTTCATGTGTATGTTTCTTGGGATTTTATTTGTTTTTCCTGGAGAGAAGATTCTTGACCCTCATAAAAGAAGTTTAGAATCACCACATTAGAAAGTATCAAGACATAGTCACATCATAATTTTCCAAAGGTCTAGCATTACATTAACATCCAGGATATGGCAAGAGCAGTATTATGGGAGGACTGGCACAGTGGTCCTATAGCAAATCATCCAGGGGGTAAACACAGGTTTCATGCCTAAGTAGCAGAGAGAAGAAATATTATAGTGGTAGGCAATGCCCATCTCTCACTCACACACACATGATTATACACACACATGCACACACTCCCTTCTTTTCCTGTTTTTTTTTTTAATGCTGTAACTCTAGCAATCATTAAACAATAAAACAAGGATGTATATAGCTAATTGGGTGTTTCAGGTCCTTTTATACAGAATGAATTTTTCTACTGCATTCTCTTTTCCCTACCACCTCTGGATCTCTAATCCTACTTTGGAATTTTGGTCATTATGGCATCTAAAAACTATTTCATATAGCCTGTCCCCAATCTTCAGTTGTGGCCCACTATACTTTGTGTACACATCCATTTCAGGGATTAAAACATCATTAAAACATTTTCTTTGATGAAGTAGACAGTATAATAGGTACTAATATGGCAGTGAATAAGTTAGAATTTCTGTTCTCACAAAGCTATATTCCATGGATAGAGACAGTTATTAAATGTGTGATGATTATAGTTAAAGAAAATTACTATAAAACTAGTTCTTATTTATATTTGTTTCCTTATTGCCTAATCCATTTTGAATCACAAAAAATGTTCAGTAAATAATTATTGGTTGAGTAAAGGAATGGAGGCATAATTTAAATGTTGTTCTCTGATAAGGTCTTTGATTTCTCCAGGAAATATTAGCTTCCACAGCTCTTTTTCGTGTCACTTCTTAATAGCTCTCGCATAATATTGATGGTAATTTATCTGCTTAAACAACCATGAGCTACTTAAGGGCAAGTTCTGTACATTTTCTATGAATAATCTGAATATCTCCAAATCAATAAAACTTTTGAGCTCACACTTTCTTTAGCATTGTTCTGAATTGCTTTGACTGATTTTTTTAATGGACAACCACCTTTTCATTAGTGAAATAAAGTCCAGTTATTCATTGTGTATCATGCTTTCTATATTATCAGAATCCATAATAAGTAAGGAACTTTCTTCTCTATTTTATATGCTAAGGAATCATTTGTGTAAGATTGGTATTACTTTCTTCTTTATATATTGGAAGAATTTGCTGAGGAAAGAACATGGACCCAGGATTTTCTTTGCATGGATGTTTTAAATAAGACTTTCAACATTTTTTCCACAGATAGGAGACTAATTGTATTTCTGATATCTTATTGTAGCAGTTTGGGAAAACTTAGTTGTTTTTTTTTTTTTTTTTAAGATTTTCTTTATTTATTTGACAGAGAGAGATATCACAAGTAGGCAGAGAGGCAGAGAGGCAGGCAAAGAGAGAGGAGGAAGCAGGCTCCCTGCTGAGCAGAAAGCCTAATGCAGCCTCAATCCTAGGACCCTTAGATCATGACCTGAGCCGAAAGCAGAGCCTTTAACCCACTGAGCCACCCAGGTGCCTGGGAAAACTTAGTTTTTAAGGAATTTGCCCATTTTATTTAAATGATAGACTGTATTGATATGAAGTGACTGATATCATTTCCTAAATAGTACTTTGATGATTGCAGAAACTATATCAATGTTACCTTTTTCTTTTTTGAGGTGTAATTAACATGTCTCCTATTCTTTATTGATTGTGAGATTCCGTTATAGTGTATGTAGGATATAAATTGTGATACTCAGTGACCACTTAAATACTTCTGGACATTAATAGCCTTGGAAATTATTTTAGAAAAGAAATCAAATTAAATCAAGATAGGGGCACCTGGGTAGATCAGTTGGTTAAGCAACTGCCTTCGGCTCAGGTCATGATCCCGGAGACCTGGGATCGAGCCCTGCATCAGGCTCCCTGCTCAGCGGGAAGCCTGCTTCTCCCTCTCTCACTCCCCCTGCTTGTGTTCCCTCTCTTGCTATGTTTCTCTCTGTCAAGTATATAAATAAAATCTTTTAAAAAATTAAATCAAGATAAAAGGATCATTTATAACTTTGATGATTGATGACAAAGTTGGGTCACTTCTAACCTGGGATGCTACTGTGTGCTTGTTGAAGGCTTAGGAATAATTTGTTCAATTTCCCCCAAATTTTACTTCTATGTTAAGGAATGCAAGGTCTAATAATAACACACACTTTCCCCAGTCTGAGTCCTAAACCATTTGCTAAGTAAGAGAATTAAAGCAGATAAAGAGAAAAATAGTACTGACCAGCAAAGGCTAGGTTATAGGACATGGGAAAGATATATTTTGCAACAATGGTCTTCTTAATCATAAATGGCATACTTTGATAGACATATCCCACTATACTTTTGGTCATAACCAGTGCCATAAAATTCCTCCCTAACTCTTATTGCTTATAAAACTTACTAAAGTTATGGTAGAGTGGAGCAGTACAGAAGGTATATTCCTTGAGCTGAAGGGAGGAAGAAAAAGTGCATTATTTATCTCTTAAACTCATTTATAAGGTAAGTCATTCTTCTTTCCCTGGGAGTGTTATAGAATTGTAGATACCTCAACATGAAAGGTAAACAACCTGCAGGACAAATGAGTATTGTCCTCTTACAGGAAAGTGCCTTACAAACTCTGTTAACCCCAAACCATGAAGGAAAAGGGTTCCTAACACAGCTGTAGATCCTAGCTATCCTTTCTCCCAGTACATTATTTAAAAAGTTTTTGCAGACACAGGAAGAAGAGGAAACTACTCTAACCTCAGAGCAAATGAGTTAGCTACAATCACCAAGTATAACCACATCTCTTGGGATTTGCATGATTTGAGAGAGCAGCTGCTGTTATTCTAACATTTGTGTAGGAACATGGGTTCAAGGGAAAGTCAAGAAAATTTTCTCTTTAGAATTCCCCAAGGAGATCTCATAACTAGCATCTTCATAAGCTTGAAGTGAGGGGAGAGGGATAGCATTCTTCAAACTGAATCTAAAAGAGTTCTATCTAGATATTCCTATAAATGTCTTTGTAATATTTGAAAAGATCTACCATATTTTCTCCTGCTGTTTAATCTGAGTATTGCTTCTTACATTTGAACATATTACTTTTCTCTTCTGCCTTGGTAACTATAGTAAACAAATGTTTGTTTTCCATATCACCTCAAAAAAAAAGTTTTATGGGCTCGTGGGTTACTATTATGCATCTCTCTGCACATATCTTCCCATTGCTCATATCATCCCAATTCTGTACTTTCTGTTATCCTAAGATGTCATAGCAACTTTATTAATAGAGTTTAGTGAAATACTGCATTTAGAAAGACAGCATTTATTTATCCATTCTCCACATGGCTGTTTGTCATTGTAGTTCAGAGTCACATATGAGTAGATTTATATCATGCAGTAGAAATGTCATGCAGAGGGTGCCTGGGTGGCTCAGTGGGTTAAAGCCTCTGCCTTTGCCTCAGGTCATGATCTCGGGGTCCTGGGATCGAAGCTCGCATTGGGCTCTCTGCTCAGTGGGGAGCCTCTTTCGTCCTCTCTCTCTGCCTGCCTCTCTGCCTGCCTGTGATCTGTCTGTCAAATAAATAAGTAAAATCTTTAGGAAAAAAAAAAAAAAAGAAATTCCATGCAGAGTAAAAGGACAGATAGAAATAACCTAGACTCAGAAATGAAGGTGAGAATCTCAGAAACCAAAAGGAACACCTCCAAATTATTTTGGTTTCTGTTTTTATAAAACCTATAAGGTTTTATTAAATGGATACTTCAACACCACTGCCCTAAGGAATACAAAAACTGAAATAAATAAATGTCAGATAGAAGGTGACAGACTGCAGTAATGTTCTTAGCCAAGATTAGTATAAAGAAGGATGTGCTGGTACAAGCAATCATCTCCCTAAGCAAAACCAGACATCCAGCCAGGAATTGTTTTAGTCTATTCCTTGAAGATCCTGTCAGTGAGCTCAGTGTCCAGCTACTATCCCTTGCATTCCCAGTTAAGCATTAGCTTTGTTCTGCCTCATGGAAGCTGAACAAATAAGGTATGGATCTCTAAGACTTGTAGACTAACAAATGTTTCTAATTCTAGAGGGTCAAGAAAAAGTGTAAAATTCTGAAAATAGTACAAAGCTAAAATAATCACTCTTGGTTATATTTCAAAGGAAGAAGAGCAACTTGGGCATAATCATATTTAATCTTAAGGAGTAAAAGTAAAATAAAGCATAGGTAAAAATTCCCAACTTTTTCATTTGTTTCCAAAGTATCCTTAGTCCTATAAGTGTCCTATAAAACTATAGTATCCAGGGACACCTGGGTGGTTCAGTTGGTTAAGTGACTGCCTTCGGCTCAGCTCATGATCCCAGAGACCTGGGATCGAGTCCCACATCAGGCTCCTTGCTCGGCAGGAAGCCTGCTTCTCCCTCTCTCACTCTCCCTGCTTGTATTCCCTCTCTGGCTGTATTTCTCTCTGTTAAATAAATAAAATCTTAAAAAAAAAAAAAAACTATAGTATCCAATAAATTTAATTTTTGTAATAATATTTAATGATAGTATAATAACTCCCATGCAATTGTTCCATGGACCAAAATCCAAATTAATGTATGAAGATTTTGTTTCTACTCATGTTTTTGGAAAACGAATTCCTTACACAATAGAAAGCTGTAATTAACTATCTGATTGTGTTAGAATACCTAGGTAACAGAGAAAATGAGAAAGAGCTTGGCTAGTTTGAGTAGCATAAAACCACACTTTCAGAATGATCCTTGCCCAGTTCAGAAACGGCTCTTTCAGAAAGGAGATATGCTGAAACAGGGACAGTCTAATTACTCCCAACATTGATATTACATTTGAAACATAGGGTACCCCCAGGGTCTGCTGAAACTGGCTGGGGAGTGACTATTTTCAAATGTTCATAACTGTGAAGACCAGCTGATATCATTTTGCTAGTTCAAAATAGACCAGAATGGGACTATGTACATCTTGGGGAAAAAAAAAAAACACTACAAATCAAGGCCATATTTTTTTTTTCCTTTAAGAGAGCTGGTTGTTAAAAATTTACCAGCATAGCAATGGTAATACTTCATCCTAAGACAATTAATTATTATATTCTTTAGGAGATATTATAATATGTACAACATAACAGCTACATTAAAGAGCTAACATATGTGTTCTGGTTATCCAACAAAGGAGTATTTGGTTCTTCCTCAATACCGGATTTAAAACTGGCCCTATTCAGTCAAAATAATGTAGTAATTATAAAACTATCTAAATGTGTTAGAGAATAGTTGACTAAAGTAAAATAGGAAAAATGGTACCCAGTGGGAATATAAATAACACACTACAGAAATGTTGTAAGACTTCACCTATGCCCCGCCCTCAGGGGTGATGAAAATGTGAAAAACAAATATACCTGCACATGGAACTATTTGATCTGTTGTTAGGAATTAAATAATGCCGAAACCAAAAGATTGCTTTATCTGGATTTTATCCTACATGCAATGAAACAAAAGATGCTTGTTAAGTAAAATTAGTACAAAGCTATTAATTTATAAGAATAGTAGCATAGGGCAAATATGGCAGTGTTGACTCTCTTAGAACAAGTCACTTTCTTACAACTCAGAAAAGTTATGCAGAAATATTTCACATCCTGAAACCCAGAAAATATCAAAAGAGGTTGTCACCTAACATAGACTATTAAATAATGACTAAAAAAATATTGTATCAATCTCAACTAAACTGCTAAATAAAAGTGAAATGAAGACTATTCACAGAAATAATAAATACATCAAACTGAGAAAATATAAAAGAGTGCCTTTGGTTACCTTTTAAAAAGTCATTATTGTAGGAATGAGCCCATTCATTAATAGAGTGAAACTTACCTTCTCAAGGAGAAGAAAAATATTATAGGAGCAGCATACATTTTGAATTAGTCCATAGCATTGTTAGGTGCTTATTAATGCAGTTTACAAACTATTAACTGATTCAGACTCTATGCCCAGTATATTTTACTGAATATCATTAAATTAGCATTTATTTTGGTTTTGGGGGGCATCTGGGTGGCTCAGTTGGTTAAGCCTCTGTCTCTTGATTTTGCCTCAGGTCATGATCTCAGGGTCTTGAGATGGATACCTACATGGGACTCCAAATTCAGCACAGAGTCTGCTTAAGATTCTCTCTCTCCCTTTCCCTATGTCCCTCTCCCCACTCCAAGGGAGAGTGTACCAGCACATGTACTATCTCTTACTGAAAATAAATAAATCTTTTATAAATTTAGCATTTATTTTGGTAGTTTAATAAAGTTAGCCTATTTTGTGATAACAAAAATGTAATAATACCAGAAAAAGGAACAAGTAATATGAAAGGATATAAGAAAATAAACCTGTCTCTTTAAGATTACAATAACTAGGGGCTCCTGGGTGGCTCAGTTGGTTAAGCAACTGCCTTTAGCTCAGGTCATGATCCCGGAGACCGGGGATGCAGTTCCACATTGGACTCCCTGCTCAGCAGGAAGCCTGCTTCTCCCTCTCTGACTCCCCCTGCTGTGTTCCCTCTCTGGCTGTGTTTCTCTCTGTCAAATAAATAAAAATCTTTAAAAAAAAAAAGATTACAGTAACTATATGCACATGAATCTTTTTTAATGCATGTACATAAACACATACTTTTACATAAATTTTTTAAGTAATTTTTCATGTAGAATTTTAATTATATGTAACTTGGTTAATTAAATAAAGTCCATAATTCACATCAGAGTTTACCTTTTCTGCTGTGCCATTCTATTAGTTTTGACAAGCATATGTTTTGTATCCATTGTTACAGTATCATACAGAATTCTTTTACCAGGCTAAAAAATCCCATGTTCCATGTTTCATCCTCGCTTCCTTTCCCAAGCGTCTAGCATGTACTTTAAATGTTTCTATGGTTTTGTCTTTTACAGAATGCCATATAAATAGAATCACACAGTAGGTGATATTTCATACTTGCTTCTTTCACTTAGCAATGTACATTTAAGCTTCTTCATATTTTTCATAGTTTGATAGCTATTGTTTTTTGCCTTTTGGTTTTGCAGAAGAATCAGCTTGTTTTATCCATTCAACTATTGAGGAACATTTTTGTTACTTCTGATTTTGGCAATTATAAACAAAATACTTTCTTATCCTCCAAAGTACTATACTTTTGCATTTTAATATAGCTTTATATACAAATTTTTTTCTAAAAGGTGTTAATTTTTTGAGTTAATTTTTTAAAGGTGCATATATAATATACATATTTTTTCATTTATACATATATATTATATATATATATTACATATATATATATAATTTATTTTCATTCGGATATCCAATTTTCCCTGTACCATTTCTTGGAAAGGTTGTCTGTTCTCCAGTGAATTGCCTTTGCTTCTTTGTCAAAGATCCATTGACTATATTTGCATGGCTCTATTCCTGAACTCCATTCTGTTCCATTGGATTGTCTATTTGGTCACAAGTACCACATTGTTCTTATTAATATCTTTACAATATGTTTTGAAGTAAGGTAGTGTCAGTCCTCTGACTTTGTTCTTCCTGAGTATTGTGTTGTTTACTTGGATCTTTGTCTTTCCATATACACTTTAAGATTGGTTTGTTCATATCCAGAAAATAACTTGCTAGGATTTCAATTAAGTTGAATCTATACATGTAGTTGGGAAGAACTTACATCTTAACAATATTGAGTCTTCTCCTTATTTATAAACATGAATTATCACTCAATTTATTTAGACATTCTTTGATTTATCTAATAGTTTCTAACAAATTATACTTAAAGTTTTGTGATGTTCATATAAATGACATTGTGCTTTTACTTTCAAATTCCTATCATTCATTATTGTCATAAAAAAGCAACTGACTTTTGCATATTAGTCTTTAATATTGCAACTTTGCTATAAACAATTCTTAGTTTTGGAAGGGTTTTTGTTGAATTTGGGGGATTTTCTGCATTGACAATTATGCCAACTACAAACAAAAATATGCATTTGATCCAATGACTGTCAGTTTAAGGACTACTTTGGTTAAATTCCATAAATTTTGATAATTTGCCTTTGATTTTCATTTAGTTCACCATATTTTAAAATTTCTATATTGAAACTTATTCTTTCACCTATGAGTCATTTATTTATTTATTTATTTATTTATTTATTTATTTATTTATTTATTTTTATTATGTTCAGTTAGCCAGCATATAATATGTATTATTTAGGAGTATGTTGTTAATCTCTGAAAAAAAGAAAGAAAGAAAGAAACAAACAAACAAACAATTTTTCCAGGAAAATAAAAATTATCAAATTTTATCAACAAAAAATAACAATGACATTGAAAAAATTGGTATAGTTCCAAAGTCTCTTTAAAGACTGGCAGGCCCAGATGATTTTTTCCGTGATATCTATCAAAACTTCAAGAAACCAATAATTTTACTATGAATTTTAATCTTCCAGAGCATATATAAAAAAGAAAATTTCCCAAATTACATTTATGGGACAATTAAATATTAATACGCAATTCAGAAAAAGGTAGGAATAAAAATTTAATAAAATTTAAAAAATGGTCCTAAACAAAATGTTAATTATAATGTAGTAGTAGCATATTAAAAAAGTAAGTGATAGCATCAATTTTTTGTATATGTTTTAATTTTAGAACAACTTGCAGAAATTTATCATATTAATGGGAAAAATAAATAATAAACCAATTTTTTCAGTTCCAGTTTCAGTTCCTTTCCAAAAGGATTTGGAAAACATCCACATTTACTCTCGACAAATTCTTAATAAAAAAGAGTAAATGATCTCTTATTATAATCAAGATACATGTGTATTTCAAACAAAATTCCTGCATTGTTTATACTTAATAGCATGATAGTATTAAGCAGTTCTGTAAGTCTGGCCCAGGAGCCAGCAACTTCAAGATAAACTTGGGTACTTGCTAGAAATACAAATGTTTGTATCTCTCCCCTCACCTATTGAGTTAAAACTCTGATTAAGGCGTCCAGCAATAGGTTGTCACAAGCCTTCCATATGAATTGTTGCATGCTAAAGTTTGAGAACCCTTTATATGAGCAAATTACATTAAAATCAGAAACAAGGCAAAGAAATTTAGAACTATGGCTATTTAACATTATAATAGAAATAGTTTAACAGAGAATAACATAAAATCAGAGTGTAAAATTGAAAAACAAGAGAAACATTATCATTTTAAATACTATATGGTTATATAGCTGAAAACATGAGCAAATTAACTTTGAAAAGCCTTAGAAACCACAGGAAGACTTATTAAGATGGCTGATTATAAAATTAATATATAAAAATTGTCTTTGCATTTAGAAAGTAAAAATAATTATATTATCCCATCGTGCTTTCTATTTACTAAACTAAAGTGGTCTATTAAAAATTAAAATACTCTTCATTAAATTGCAATAAAAATGTCAGCAGAATCCTTTTGGAAAGATAAGAGTATTTAATACTAAGGGTTGTGTGAGAATAATTAGAAAAATTTTGAAAAATGATAAGTAATGAATGGGGACTATCTGAATTATATATTATAATGTAAGGAGTTATAGCAATCTGAAATGAAGGTGCTGGCTGGAGAATAGAGAGATCACTTAAACTGATTAGAAAGACACAAAAATATTTAAATATTTAGTTAATGATACAAATAACATTTCAAAACAGTGGGCAAATATGGTTCATGCAATAAACTCCTTTGGGTCCACTAACATTTTTATTTTGAAAATAAAAGCTTGGTTATTCACATATAGTTAATACCAAAAAAAAGTTTCTAATGAATGAAAGATTTAAATATAAAATAAAATGAAAAAGTGTTAGAGAAAACACAATTACTAAAAAATGACAATCACAAAAGAAGTCATACAAAGATATGCTTGACTACATAAAATTTAAAAGCTTTTAGACAACCAAATATTATCATAGCAATTATAACCTATAAATGAAAAAGCAATATAGATACAGTGTTAAAATAGATTGTCTTTAATATATATGCATTAAATACATATAATCACATACCATTGTTGAAAACTTATACTGGTATTATATTTATAATGTAACAGTAGGTTTACAGTGTCTATAAGACATTTAAAAGACAACCCTCAGTCCAGAGTCCAACTGCATGAATTTGTCCAACAGATATAGTTGCCCATGTATTCAAATACATATACACATATTATCACAGCATTAACTAAGTTAAAAAAAGAGAAACAACTTAAGAATCTATAAATAAAAAAGCTACTTAAATTTACACAAGGCTGCTATTAGTAAGAATGAAGTCCTCTTATATTTGGTGAAATATAAAACTGTAAAGATAGGGGTGTGTGTGACTTAGTCTGTTAAGCATCCACCGTGGGCTCAGGTCATGATCCCAGAGTCATGGGATCAAGCCCGACATTGGGATCCTGCTTCTCCCTCTGATCCTCCCCCATACTCTCTCTCTACCTCACTCTCTCTCTCTAATAAATAAGCAAAATCTTTAAAAAGAAACTGTAAATGTATATTAAGTGAAATAACGATAAAGTATATAGGCCATTCTCTATGAATATGCTCTAATTTGTGTGTTACAAAGAAAAGAGGAAGTATTTATGCATACTATATGTATATATGTGTATGTATGTATACATTCATAGACTGTATCTGAGACTAAGCCCAAGAAAATGTAAAGTGGCCATTATCTTTGGAGACCGTAACTAAGGGAGTAAGAGGATAGCGGATCTTTCTATTCATTTTATATTGTTTGTATTAGTCTTTGACCATGCATAAAATACAAATATAATTTTGAAAATAATAAAATCACATAATATTTAAGTACTAAAATACTACTGCAAATTTCAGGACATAGGGCAGAACAAAAGCTAGTATGTATTGAAATTTACTATGATTAACACTGTTCTAATTGTTCAGATATATTAATCCATTTACTGTAAAAATAATCCTGAAAGTGGTTACTTATAACTAGTAGTTATACATTTTATATTTGAGGAAACAATGTATAGAAAATTTAAATCACTGATTAAAGTCAAACAGCTAGTAACCGACAAATAAAAATTCTAACCCAAGCAGCAAAATTCAACAATAAAAAATCCTTAGCTGCTAAACTAATCAGGGAGCAAAATCCTGGCATATATTAACTGTCAAGACATATTTGTTCTGTCTTTATTTCATGATTTATTCATGGATCAGTGTCAATCTAGAAGAAGAAATCAATTAGCAAACTACAGTACTGTCCAGTTTAACACTTGTATTAACTAGTTGGACAAGATCATAGAGAGGTAAAGAAATTAATTTTACTGGAAGGTATTAAAGACATGAAATAAACAAGTTTATTCAAATACAAAATATAAAATATTGATGAGATATCCAGTGTTGATGTCATGAATTAAAGTAGACATAGAACTTTTTTTAAGGAATCATAGGTTAAATTTGAACAGATATATCTATACTCAAGGTCACCAAAAGCAAATAAACAAATTTCAACTTTATTTACATACCTTTGGAAGAAAGAGTAAGTGAAACAGACAAGGGATTTAAATAATCTCATTAATCACTCTATACATCTTTGGTGATGATGTGACTTGTGAAAGAACCATCCTTTTCCAATTTTTAAGGACTTTATGTGATTCACAATACAGGGGATAATAAAAGTAGAATTAGTTTCTGTAGTGTTGAACTATGTGACATATTTAAACTGAATTCACGGTATCAAAAGATTCAGAATTAAAACTTTGCAGAAAACTCAGTAAATTTGATTTGACAGAATTGAAGTAATTCTGTGAGACACAATAGGAAATACTGTGACTTTAAAGAAAAATTCTCATCATCTCCAAGTCCTACTAATACTTTGCTAGTTTTGGGCAACCAACCCAATGGGGTCAGATAGTAGCATGGACAGGAGCTGACTTGAATTCTCTTAGTCAAGTTTTTCATCTAGAAAGTTGTATTTCAAATAAACTAAAGTCTTATAGAAAATGTCTTTTAAATATATTTGATTTTTTTCAGTAATGTCTAGCTTTTGGTTTTCCCTTTTATATATAACAGAACTTAAAATTACTTATTTTACTATTCCTCTATGAAAGACCTTTGAAAATAATATAAAAATTACAGGTTAATGATCTTGTATAGGAAAGGTCAGATGCCAGAAACTTCCTATAGCACTTTCTGAAAACAACTATATATTACATCAAAACAGAGTCAATGAAGCCAGCCCATAAATTTGCAAGGTGCCTAGGTTCAACAGACTGAAAATCAATAAAGCCATTGAAATCAATACACTGTTCTCATGAATACAGTCCGTTAACTAATCAGGGTTTAAGTGATCCTGCCTCCTGGAATATAAATGTCTCACTGCTTTAGATGTAATATTTGGGCCAAACCTTTATTCATTAAACATGTCAGATTCATTAGAAATGATCTATTGATTCCACAATCAATAAAATATATTCACAAATTCCTGAAAGCATTATAATTTAAAATCCTCTATCCTAGACAAATTCAGTGATCTCTGACCATTTGGGTAATGAGTAAGCTAAAGGTTTTCATACTTAAAGTCCTGATATGATGGAGAAATAATTTGTTACTATACTTCATATGTCATAACAATGGATCTGAGTCTAAATTTAACTAATTTTGATGTAAGATTTCTCTTAAATATATGGAAAACTATAAAAGAATATGAACTTTATGAATGATCTCATCATATTTCAAGGAAATGCACATACATACGTCTAAGCACATATATGTTTACATGTGTATAAATATGTATATGCATATATAACTTTAAAATTAAGCAAAAATAAGTTTTGATTCATTTTTCCTAAAATTAATATATAAGTTTACAAACTCACGTCTAATTATTCCTAAACAAAAGTTACTTAAATTTATTTTTTATTATGTAAATTTATTTTAAGCACACACAAAAGGAAAAAGAATAGTGTAATAACTCCCCTGATTCTCATTCACTCAACTCCATCATAAACATCTTTTCCAGTATTGATTTTATCTATCCCTGTACTTGTTTTTTTTTAGTAGTATGTTTTAAAGCAGACTCTAGGTATCATATCACTTAACATATCTTTTAATGTAATCAGATTCTTTACAACTATTTTTATTAATAACATGCTAAATGAATTTTATAGTGAAATACTTTCATGATTTCCAATGCAAAGAGTATTTATACTTATGACTATAATATAATTTATTTAGCTTTCCCTATTGTTGAACATTTCATTTGTATATTTTTCACTATTTTAAATTCAGTTTTGATCTATATTCTTGTCATTAGACCTTTGCACATACTCATTATGATTTCCTGTAGAATAAATTCTAGTAGTAAAAATTATGGTCAAAAGGCATACTAACTCTAAGGGTTTGGTTTTTTTGATAGATATTGGACATCAGGCTATATTTAAAATGAAAAGGTTAATATTAATTTGAATTATTCATTAAAGAAAAATTCTGACAGATAGATTGAATATCTTAACTTTTTAAATACAGCATGGTTTGTGGTTTGAAGGAATGTTTGCATTTCCTTTATTGTGCGTGCATTTCTTGGGGAAAATAGAGTATTTAAATTGTCTTTGCAAGCATTAACTAATTAGTTTTCCCAATAAACCTATTAGCTAGACAATATTATTACTATTTCCCATCTTGAAACTGTGTTAATGAAATAGTTGGGTTGATCGTCCTGAGGCCATATCCTATTGATCTTTTAATGCAGATGATCAGAGCAGAGTTAGACCACAGAGGAATAACTTCATAACTTGTTTTTAGATAGGTTTCCACACAGGAGAAAAACAAAATGAATAGTTAGAACAAGGAATTGAATTGGATTTGGTTATCAGATCATAATGAATCAATCCCTAACTAATAAATACTAAAGTGAGTAGAGCTGTTTCAAACTGTGGACAATAGGGATGCATGAGAAATGTCCTCAAAAGCTTAAAACAAGATAAAGTAAATAAACTATAAATAAAGCAACATTAATTTTGGCAAAATTAGCAATAATTATTTTTTCAATTTATTTATCAAAGTAATTTTAATAAAAATACTAGGAAACATTAATCCCCACAATCTATATATAAATATAAAATGTAATCAGTAAATAATTTTCTCCTAGAAATTGGCACAATTTTCAAGAAACTAGTTTTTTCACTTAAGACACAAGGTTTGCTTTCAATATTTATCAGTCAGTTTTTGGTGACATATTTCAGAACAATAACAAAATGAATAAGTTGTGCTATTCTCTGTTCTTTGCTAAACTTTTCCACAGATTTCTTGCAGTACTGCAAATACATCTCCCCAAAAAGCAATAAAAAAAAAAAACCAGAGACTAAATGTTCTTCGCAAAATATGGTGTAGGAGTCATAGGGAACAGGTGGTTGATTCAAAGAGCCTTACACTTGTGTATTAAACTATGCAGTACTGAAGTGGGGAATAGACAAGGGGGCCAGGGAAGAGGGATTTCTAGAAAGCCAAAGGAAAGAATTTACAAGAGGTGGTCAAAGCCCCTCTTGGGCAGGTGACTTTGTAAGTACTTATAACTGCCTTCTGGCCATACAAGGAGAATAGAAAACAGCCACTTAGGAATAGAGATTAGCATAACCCTTTAACCTGAATAAGTGTGGGAAACTGAAAATCAGAGACTCATTCATTCTCCACAGACTGTATGAGAACAATATGACAAGAGGGAAAACTCTAGTCAGTTTGAGAGGAAGGGGTAGGGTTTGGCCATAGCTGTGATTTCTTGAGAAAGACTGGAAATTAACACATTTCCTCACATAAATTTAATGTATGCTAATACCCTAGTACACATACATTTTAGAAATAAAACAAAGAAATTCCATATGAAAACATTTTTAAAAGGGTTAAAACTATATCATTATAATAAATATATTCAAATTACTTGGGTCTACCTTACTGGCAGTCAGTGTAGGTCACTTGCTGAGAATGCAGATTCCATTCCCTACAGTGAATGTAGATGACTACAACCCCACTCAAAAACACCAGTTTAAACTTTGGATATACCATTGTTGGGACCTTAACTTAATTTGTTTTGTATGAGATTAACTAAGTAAACCAAGAAGAACAATAAATTTTGAAACCTTGAACAACAAAATAAAAAAGGTAACATAAATTGAGTGTATTAAAATTTCTGTATTATAACTGAACTCTGGGCACCTCACAAATATTTAAAATCATTAATAAGGATACAATACAGTATCTTTCATCATCATAGCACAAGTTGGAATTTCTATTACATTTTACATGGACTATTTCAATAATTGTTCACTTTGATTCTGTTATTCAGCTTGTAGTCAGAATGATCTATTAAAAATATAAATTTAGGGGTGCCTGGGGGGCTCAGTTGGTTAAGCGACTGCCTTCAGCTCCGATTGTGATCCCTGAGTCCCTGGATCAAGCCCCCCATTGGGCTCCCTGCTTGGCAGGAGGCCTGCTTCTCCCTCTCTCACTCACCCTGCTTGTGTTCCCTCTCGAGCTGTGTTTCTCTCTGTCAAATAACTAAAGTCTTTAAAAATATATATATGTAATGTAAATTTAATCAGTTAAGTCCCTTATTTAATGGTAGCTACTTTGTGCGGTTGCTGTTATGATTTATTAAGATAATATGTAAAAATTGCTGAATAAGATATCTCATACATGATCATGGCTGTAGTCACAGCCGCTGGGACTAGAGGATTCTACCATCACCATCCTCACATCATCATCATCATAATTTTTAGCACTTACTAGCTGATTGTTTTAGGTTGAAAGTGGGTATCCTAATGGAAAGCAGTGTGTAGGATCCAAGGTTTTATCCTACTTGCAAGCTAACAAGTTAACATGTTATTATTTCAAGGGTATTGGTTAAAAACATGAATTCCTGGGTAAGATATAAAAGATTTTATTAATTACAGCAAAAATAATAAAATTTCTTTTCTTTTTTTTTTTTGGACAGTTCCCCATACTTCTCATGCTCAAATTCCACAGGACCAACACAAAAGTCCGTATTATTCTGCTTAGACTGTTATAAAAAAATGCCACAGGATCGGATGGGTTAAAAGAGCTAGAAAATTATCCTCTCATACTGTGGGTGCCTGGGAAGTCCAAGCTCAAGATGCCAGCATGGTAATTGTCTGGTTAGAGCTCTCTTCCTGACCTTCCTTCTCCCTGATTCCTCACATGGTGCAGAGAGAGAGAGTGATCTCTCTCATCTCCTGATAAGCCCACAATTTTATCAAATTAGGTCCCCATCCTTATGACTTCGTTTAACCATAATTACCTTCTAAAGACCTGACTTCCAGATATATAGTCACATTGGGCGATTAGAGCTTCAACACTTTCGAGAGGACACAATTCCATCCACAGCAAAATCCATAAAGGATATCCACACCTGTAGTGGGTTCCATTGCAAGAAAGAACATTGATTAGCCCCTTTTTAATAAATGGAAGAAAGGCTGCTCTGCATCTGAAGACAGATTTAATCCCACCAAAAAAGATTGCTCACTATAAACACAGCCCTGAGAAAGCCAGTAAAAGAGCCTAGTCAGGTCTTGGCATTCCCAGCACTTTGCAAGAATGAGAAGGGAAGCGGGAGAGCTCATGGAAGGCTGTTTTCCTGTACCAAAATGGAGTTGAACATAGGTGCTTGAGTTTCAGCCTTTCTAGTATCATCAGTACAGTCCTCTCTCTACCTGAAACTATTCTGTCAGCAATGCATGTCTTCATTGTTTTATGAAGGGAAGAGAAAGAGAAGCTTTCCTAAAAAGTTAATACTCCCTAGTGCCAAGCTGTTTGCAGTGATTCAGTGAACAAAGGATGACTCAGATAGAATAAGGAACAACAGAAGAAACAAGTATAGTCTTTAGTCTCTGTCAGTTTGTTCATTAAATAGAAGATTTCTCTTCAAAGAGAAACTTAGAAGGGAAGTGGAAAGATATCTAAGCTTCAATGGCCATGCATTTGTTATATTATTTCTTTTTAGGGTGTTTTATGTGAGTCATAAAGTTTCCGTTTTCAGAAACAGAAGTGATCATTCCAATTAGGATCTGACAGGATCTTGAAAGTAAAATCACATGTATAACTGAAATAAAGAAATTGGTAGAAACAACCAATTATTTTGGGTTATTATAGGTTTATTCTTAGCAATGATTTAAAAGCAGGAAGCCGTATTGGTGATGAGCACTGGGTGTTGTGTGTAACTGATGAATCACTAGATTCTACACCTGAAACAAATGTCACACTGTATGTTAACTAACTGGAATATAAATAAAAACTTGAAAAAGACTCATAATAAATAAATATATACATATATAAAAATGGTAAGTACTACCAGACTGAGTGTTGTATGGAAGTGTTGAATCACTAGATTATATACCTGAAACTTTTACATTGTATGTCATCTAACTGGGATTTAAATTAAAAAAATTTTTTTTAAGTATTTGAAAACATTTTAAACTAAAAATCACTTCTCTAAGTTCAAAAATTGTTTTATGTAACAAAATCTTATTGGTATATCTTTAATGAGTGTAAATCATTATTTATTATCTAGTACTTATTCACACACAAATCCTTATGCAGATAGGGACAGATTATTGGAATAGACCATGAAAGGTATCAAGATGAGTGGGGTTTCTTGTCTGGTATCAACTTTTGGAAATCTAGTCTTTATTACTTATTTTTTTAATTATTTTATTTAAATACAAATGCTTAAATTTTAATAATACTTCATTTTGTTTCTCTATAAGTTAATAGGAAATATAAAATATAAAATGCCATTATGATGATGTTATACATTCATCATGTTGATATAGTGATTTGTCTATAATATTAATAGAATAATTATCCTTAGGCATTTACACTTTCCTGCCTTAACTTACTTTACATTTTGATTCAGTATTCCTGGACTATTTTTGCTATTATAATGTCTCTGGCCTCAGTAAACAATATTTGCTTTGGATCCTGATTCTTCTATCCACTGATCACTAGCAATGTCATCACTCAGTCTGAGAAGCTCTAGTTCTGGTGGTCACTCTATATGCATTTAAATAAAAAAAAAAAAA
>PITA01006578.1:26969-98960 GCA_004023965.1 Spilogale gracilis
GGGTGGCTCAGTTGGTTGGGCGACTGCCTTCGGCTCAGGTCATGATCCCGGAGACCCGGGATCGAGTCCCACATCGGGCTCCCTGCTCGGCGGGAAGCCTGCTTCTCCCTCTCTCACTCCCCCTGCTTGTGTTCCCTCTCTGGCTGTGTTTCTCTCTGTCAAATAAATAAAATCTTTAAAAAAAAAAAAAAAAAAAGAAGGAGAGCTAGTTAACTTTAAAAAAAAAAAAAAACAAAAAAAAACAAACCTCTGAGTATGGGTGAACTATACATGGGCTTGATTTAAAAAAAATGTCTAAAATTATTTCTTTTCTCTTTATTTTTTCTTGAAGTGCTTTTCTGTGTTTCTACAAGTTTTATAAGCACTAAAGGTCATATTCTTCAAATAATTTAATGACACAAGCTAAATATAGTAATGATCACATAGAGATCACTTATGTGGGTATGATATAATCATTCAATAGACTATTGGTTAGTAGTATAATTTAATAGAATCTTTGTTTTTGAAAGTTAATAATTAAATGTAGAAAATTATTTCTATAAAGATTCAAACCCACTGGATTTAAAGTTTACTTAAAAGATATACACCAGAATAGCTTTAAAAATATTTTTTGCCCCACATCGGGCTCCCTGCTCTGCAGGAAGCCTGCTTCTCCCTCTCGCACTCCCTTGCTTGTGTTCCCTCTCTAGCTGTGTTTCTCTCTGTTAAATACATAAATAATATATTTTAAAAAAATTATTTTTTATAAAATTCTCCATAATAAAGCTTTATATAAAGTTTATGTAAGTGTAAATGCATGTAAGTGTTATTTGTTCAACTTCTTGACATGTTTAGTTACTCTAAAGAGAGAAAAGATTATGAGGTAATATTTTAGAACTATCAGGTAAAAATATTTTTATACAAATACATATTTATTGCTATATATATATTACAATGTCCCCAAGTTATGGTTTTTAATATCTAGAGAAAACATATACAAACACACACAGAGTTAAAAAAAAAAAAGGAAAAAACTCAATGAATTCAGTTTAAATTATTCAAATGATTCAAAGGAAGGCAGGAAAAGAAAAACAAGTAAATGAAAACAGTAGAGGAACAAAGAGAAGGCTAATGATAAAATGGTACATACCAATCTAATCACATAAATAATCACATTAAATGTAAATGATTTTAACACATAAATTATAAGATATATTTCAGATTGGTTAAAAAAAATCAGATTCAATAGTATGTTGCCTATAAGGAAACCAGTGGAGGGGTGCCTGGGTGGTTCAGTTGATTAAGAGTCTACCTCCAGCTCAGGTCATGATCCTGGGGTCTGAGCCCTGCATCAGGCTCCCTGCTTGGCAAGGAGTTTGCTTCTCTCTCGACCTCTGCTGTTCCCCTTGCTTGTGCTCACTCTCTGTTTCTGTGTCAAATAAATAAATAAAATCTTAAAAAAAAATACACTAGAAACATAACGATGAACAAAAGTTTAAAAAGATGGAAGAATATATAGCTTGCAAATGTAATTTGTAAAGAGAATTTTTAAAAAAGCTGAAGACAAAGCAAACCTCAGAACAACAACCACAGCATCAAAAAACAATCACTAGGAATAAAGAGTGATACTACATAAGGACAAGGGTCAATTGTCATTTTTAAGAAGCGATGACAATCTTGTGTGTATGCACCTGATAATAGAGTTTCAAAATACATAAAACAGGATGGAATGAATAATAGACAAAGCTTAGATTATACTTAGAGACTCTAACACACTTATCTCAGTAACTGATAAAAGAAGCAGAAAGAAATCAGTAAAAATATAGAATATTTGAATACTATACAGAACACTTCACCTAACAAGAGTGGAATTCATTTTACACGCATTTGAAACATTCACCAATTTACTTTATATTGTGAATTACAAAGCAAACCTTGTTAAATTTAAGATGCTAGGAATTATTCAAAATATGTTTTCAACCATAACAGAATTAAACTAGAAATTAATTCCTCAAGTATTAGAACTTAAACATCATATTACCAAATAATTTATAAATAAAGAAAGCTCAAGGGAAATTAGAAAGTATGTTTCCATGAACAAAAATTAAAGTATAACTATTGCATGGAGCACTGGGTGTGGGGTATAAACAATGAATCTTGGAACACTATTAAATAAATAAATAAATTAATTAATTAATTAATAATATAGCATCAAAATTTGAGGGATATAAAAATGTTTTTGAATGATGCTTCTGAATAAAAGCCTACAAAGAAATATATAGCCATTAATGTTTACATTGGAAGAGAAAAGCACTTCCAAATGAATAATTAAAGTACCACCGTAAGTAACTTCATAAAGAAGACCAAATTAATATCAAACAAAAGAAGGGAAAAGATTATAAAAATAAAAGAAGAAATCAATACATTCGAAAACAGGCTGATAATAGAGAAAATAATGAAATAAAAAGCTGGTTTATTGAAGAGACCAATAAGCTTGATAAGCCTTTAGCCAGACTGACCAAAAAAAAGAGAAAAAATAACTTACCATTCAAAAAATAGAAAGAGGAGATAACACTACTGATCCAATATACATTGAAAAGACAAAAATGAAATAATACAGACAATTCTATGCACATGTTTCAACAACTTAGATGAAATTGGTCAATCTGGTGAAAAATACAAGCAATCAATGCTTGTGTTAAAAGAAGTAGATAAGCTAAATAGTAGGCTAGATACATAAAGAGAGATAAAACATAGAATTCATACTTGAAAGTCTTCCTAAAATGAAAAGTCTGTCTCACACCGTATCACTGGTAAATTCTTCCCAATATTTAAAGATAAAATGACCACCAGTTCCACAAATCTCTTCCAGAAAATAAGCGTGAAAACATCCTAATTCAATTGTAAGGCCAATTTCTCACAAAACTGGACAGAGATTATAAGAAAATAAAACTGTATAAAGGAAAAAATGTTCAACAAAATATTGGTAAATTAAAGCCAGTAGTATGTAAAAGAAATAGACATCATGAGCAAGAAGGGTTTATCTCAGTAATGTAAAGTCAGTAATGTAAAGTCATTTGAAAAATCAACCAATATAATATACCATATTAATAGACTAAACAAGGAAAACCTCATGATTAAATCAACACATGCCAAAAATACATTTGATAAAATTCAGCTTGTATCTTTGATTTAAATATTTTTTTTAGAAAACTAGGTATGGAAAAAAAAAAAACTGCCTCAATCTGAAAAAGAACATCTACAAAAATCTATAATCACATCATATTTTACAGTGCAAGTTGAATAGGCATAACATTAAGAACTCTATAGAGATGTTCATTCTTATCACACCTATTCAATAATGTACTGAAAGTTATAGCCAGTGTGGGCGCTTGGGTGGCTCAGAGGATTAAGCCTCTGCTTTTGGCTCAGGTCATGATCTCAGGGTCCTGGCATTGAGTCCCACATCAGGCTCTCTGCTCAGCAGGGATCCTGCTTCCCTCTCTCTCCACCTACCTCTCTAACTATTTCTGATCTCTCTTTCTGTCAAATAAATAATAAATAAAATTTTAAAAAAAGAAAGAAAGTTACAGCCAGTGCAATAAGATAAGGAAAAGAAATGGATGACTTTTCATAGGGAGAAAAAGAAAAAGCAAAGAAATTATTCTTATTTTCAAGTGACGTATTTGTCTTTGTACAAAATTCCTAAACATCTACAAAACAATTCTTAGAACTCAATCAGCTTAGCAATGTCACAGGATAGAAGATCAATATTCTTTTCTATGTATTGAACAACTGGAAAACAAAATTTTTAAATACCATATAATTTATAATATCTTCAAAATACTGAAATTCTTATGTATAATTCTAAAAAAATTTAAAAAATGTGTTCAGGATCAATATACTGTCTACCAAGGTACTTTCCCTGGAATGAATCAATGAATAGAATATAAGTAAGCAGTTTAAAAAGAAATATCAGGATTCTGAATGCCTAGATGAACACAAAAAGGATAGGGAAAGAAATCAAATGAGCAGATAAAAGGATAAAGGAGAGGAAGAGACATCAAAAGAATGTGAAATTTTCAACTAAGCTAGAGAAGATTTTTCTTCAAAAAATACGAACTTGAAGAGGAGGGGTGGTTACTGTTGATAGATATGAAGGAAATACTTAGCTTAATTTTGGATATTTGGACTTGAATTAACATAAGACATTCGGATGAAAATGTCTGATTCATAGTAACGCATAGAGCTAGAATTTAGAGAAAATGGATACTACATGGCTTGAATTATATTATATCCATGACAAAGAATAGGTGTTATTCATTCTTTACCTTTGTATCTCTAGGATCTGGCTTTGCATCCTCATACCAGGTTCTTAGTACAGTCTCAATGAATGTTTGTTGAAAAAAAATTACTAATTTTCTAGAAATTTTTGTAAAATATTTGATGTTTATAAAAATTTAAGGGTATTTGCTTTGTGAATAACTATGTAATCCAACCGGAGATATTTAACTGAAACTACTTCACACCTTCAAGGCTAAACATATGAAGGGTGCTTATGGGTTTTTTGGGGAAAAGAAAATAGCTCTGTAAATTAAAGTACAAGAAAAGATTTGTACATAAGAACTACCACATTTTTATCCTGCTGTGACTATTAAAACCTTTGAAGATAAAAGGTCTTTTCTAAACAAAACATTTATTTCATAACATGATTATTATGCATAATACTTTCTTTGTTTATTCTTAATACCTCTGAGTAACTTTAACAACGCCTGCTTGTGAAGGAAGTATTAATATAGGATTTTGCTTTTAACTTTTTATTGACACCACAGGATTTTAATGCATCATATTAACACTGAAGGGTTTTCTTAAATTATACTACATAACAAGTGTAAATGATGTTGCATAATTTTTCTTATTATTTTATTTTTAAAGACATTCTACCTTATAAAAGTTGCTTTATTTATTGAGCTTTCTTCTCTGTGGATGTTAATTAGTTTAAGCATTGTGCCAAATTATATAGAGAAGAATATATCTGTTCCGTCCACTGCTAAATTTATTTTCTGGCATTACTTGGACACTAGAAGAACCTGGATCATTCAACTAAGTACAATAATACCCAAAGGAAAAGTTGGTAAATTCCCATAATGCCATATTTCTAAATAGTTTTCAGGAACATCAGGAAACCAATCTTCCTTCCTTTACTTCTCCTCTATATCCCCAAAGGAGGGCCAATTAACTAACCAGTCACCTGGAAAATCTCCAATATTTCCCTAAGTAAGTCCAGCCCTGGTTGCAGTTATGAGTGGTAAGGTTATGCTAAATAAAGGTCTCATGTTCTGGAAGCACAAATGACGACACTTAAAGTATGTTTATGTCCCTTTAATTGGGATTTTCTCCTTGCAAGAGACTAGCATTATGCAGGCCAAAGGAAGTCCCCCACTTTCCCCAACAAAAACAGGCTAGAGTTGCCATATTCCAGAAATTACCTAATGAAAGCAATTATCAAACATTCCTGCATTTGAACACAACTTATGGTCTTGTATTTCTTTGGAGACTTGGTTGTGGTTTTCATCTAGGCTACAAGTTTTTCTTTCTTATTTTAAATTGACCTTCTCAAGATGACATCCCATGATGATATATTACATTACATAGAAATATTTCTACTGACCTTAGCTTGATGAAAAATAAACATGTTGATTTTTTAATCTAGTTTAAATACGATGTATCTATCAAGTAAGTTACATTATTGGCACATCTCTCTTTTCCATGGCAGTGGGCCACATCAAATCAGATTCCCCCTTTGTGTATTAAGAGATGAAAAGAAAAAAAAATCACATTTTAAATGAATCCAAAAGAAAAACTAGACAAAACAGGGTTTTTTTAAAATTTTAAAACATATAAATGGCCAAGCTTTTTTGTTTACCAAGCCAATGTTCCTAAGATCATTTCTGTTTTTGTTTTATTTTGTTTGTTTTGTTTTTTTATGTTATGACTTAAAATATTTGATTATAACTGAAACCATCCATGAATACAGATCTTTCTTACATATAATTTATTTGTTGTTATATGTGATTTTTAATGAGGTAACTGGAAGTAAGTTATACTAAGGCCTAATGTTAGCAAGGCACAAATATCAATTATTGGTTATTGCTCAATATAATTATTTTGATATCCATTTATCCACATGCATATGAAAATGCTAATGTTTAGGAATAGAAAGCAAGATCAAGTTCTTAATCTCCCAAGACAATTTGACAGTACTCCAAAACTGTGGGAGAAAAAAAAAGAATGATAATCTAGCATTAGAAATGTTAGAACAACACAAAGAGAACAACTATAACTATTAACCACTTCAATTCTTATTGGGAAATCAGGTGGAAAATAAAATGCAAATAGGAAGACTGAATGATATGCAAGAGATGTTGGGGAAGAAAGTAGAGAAAGGAAGAATAAAAACAGAAGAAAAAGAAGGAAAGAAGAAAAAGAAATCATTTTTCATCTTAATATATATGTTTGCATCTAATGTATCTACCTGTAAAACTCAGTTTAAATTAGAAACCTCCTTATCATTTTCCATACAAGTCCTTCTAAACAACCTATCCCTACCTACCTACAAGTCCTCACATTTCTATCACTGAAAAGCTTCTATAACTGCTCTTCTTCCATGTTTTTCAACTTATCTCACTTTAAAATCTCATGATCTCTGCAGACTCTTAAGTGATCTCCTCTTTTACTACACTCAATTCTGTCACCACTATCTCTCAAAATATGCACTTGATCATGGTATTTCCCAGACCAAATGACTTTGAGAACTTACCACCCGTCTCTTAATATCTCAAACATACTCCATATTTTCCTAGTCACTTTTTGTTATGAAAATGATTTATGTAGTCCATTCCTATTCTTCCAACTTACATGAGATTTAACAGCTCTCTGTATCCTATCTCCATGCCAGATATTGGCCAAGGGAACTTCAGTGGGTTATGGAGCTTAATCTGTTCTTTCATTCGTGTCTTATCCTGTAGATTCTAGTTCCTTTGTGATATAGACTTGCTCCTAAGGATGAGATGAAAAGGTCAAAGACTTACTTACTTAACAAGGAAATATAATTGTAATTCTCTGCTGGTTTTTGTCATGCTTGCTGATGATATCCTTCTTTAAGAGTAATCTGTGGAGTCTTCCTCATTGCACAGCTCACTTTCAGGTAAGATTTTTCTTTCTTCTGAATCAATTTCTTGTACCTTCCCATCTGACCTGGTACTGAATCTCTTGGGTGGGGTAAGGGCAGCCTAGCCAATGACTTTGCACAAGGAAACATGAATCTTTGTCATGCCAAATAGTAGTGCAGAGGTGGAGAAGAGCTTGTTACTCCTTTCCTGACCTTTCTCTCTTCCTTACTCCCTCTCTCTCCAGTTTTCCAGTTTCTCTTTCCAGTGTTTATGTAGGCTCAGAGCATTCCATCATGTCTGCTGCATGCACAATGAGGGCTTGAGATACCAATCTCACCTTCATGAATAAACACATAACCTTTATAAATGATTATCCTGCATACTCTTTACTGAATTTTGGTAGAAGAGACAAATATTCCCCTCCCCTGTCCAGTCTTCTAGCACTGATTCCAATTCAATAACGCAGACCCTGACACTGTTTTCTAATCTATATAAATTCCTATAGTCTTCTAGTTTAGATAAACAGGGAAAGAGATGATACAAGGAGTGGGGAATGTTGATTTGAAGAACAGAATTTTGGAGATCACTTTTCTTCCTTACAAAGTAGAGAACACCTCCTATTCCTCACCTTCTGCTCTTCCCATTTCAATCACATTTTCTATTTCTGGAAAAAGAAAATTTTCTACTCAACAGCCTCATCACAAGCAATAATCGTGTCTTCTATGAATCAATGAATGAATGAATGAGTCAGTCAATCAACCTCTTAAGTTCCAATCCTTAGAATGTATACTTGAAGAATGGAATTTAATACA
This sequence comes from Spilogale gracilis, assembly GCA_004023965.1. Lineage (NCBI taxonomy): Eukaryota > Metazoa > Chordata > Mammalia > Carnivora > Mephitidae > Spilogale > Spilogale gracilis. The sequence continues at coordinate 34,933 of PITA01006578.1, forward strand.
GGGAATTAGGGAACTCACAGAGTTTCTGAAATGCCCAAGGAAATAATAAGTTTGGAGGCTATATGACTAGGAACACACACATTAAGTAAAAAAATGCTTTCCTGAAATTGTTGTAATAGAAAAGACACTGCCAATCTGCAATAATTACCACAAAACAAATCTTTGGTTACTCACTCCCAAACATACCCACCACCCCATATTCAAAAGAAAATCAACAACTCTAGCAAAATCCATGTGATCCTGCCTAATAGATTGTAACTATTCACCATACAAATGAAAAATCTATGGAAAGTCTCACCTCTCAAAAAAAGTATAGATCCGTAGTTTACATACCAGATACACGTACTACATACCACTACTTACAATATCCATTGCTGGGCGATTTTTTTTTTTCTGTCCACAGCTCAGTCACAATCTTGGTTTAATATCCTCTAGTCTCTGCACTAAGATATATTTAATTATTGTCCCCATAATTTATATAATATAATAAGGAAATGGATTTGGAAAAATAATTCATACACCTAAGCATATATATAACTGAGTAAAGAAGAAATTATGAGTATCTACTATGACTTTAATTTTTGGAATTATTCACAAGGGTATGGTTTGTATTTATGACTTCTTTCCACTTCTACTATGCATTTGCTTTCAGGAAACATCTCTGCAAGACTTTTTGCCTGTTGGTCCAACCATTTCCTGGTGTGAAAAGAGAAATATTGGCTGGTTCAGTTTCTCAACTACTCATTCAATTGCAACAACACATCCATTTTTGGAAGAATTGATTATCGTCTTCAATCCTTCATAATTAGCACTGTATTAAGTCACAGGATTAGGAAACAAAAATTTGAAGAATGGATCATTTTCATGCTATAGTGAAAGTACCACTCTTTCTTCCATCATTTGGTTTCCAGACTCATAGATTCTAATTTTGGGGAAAATATTATCATATATTGTTTGCTGATTAAGAATATCTTGTGTACTCTATAGGACACCACAAAACACTTTAATGCATTTGTTTCCTATCTGTTTCCTATCTGTTTCCTAGCTCCTTACTTAATCTTAAATAAACTTTTTATTTTCTATAAAGCAATTGGAAACTTGGGGATAGAATACATTTTTTAAGTTAACATTAATCTAATGAGCATTTAACAATTTCCTTTTTGGTGTGGTAAAATGAATTCCTTGGTGAAGAGTTATGTTTTGTTTTATTTTGTTTGGTTTTTGGTGACAAAAATAACAAAATAAGTAAATCCATGAATAATATTGTTATCAGAAACAAGAAAGGAAGAAAGAAAAAGTCAATACCAAGAATAAGTCAATTCCAATGAGGACAAATCATTGCATTTTCAAAATGGAAGGGTCCAACATAACAGACATCCCAAATTCTTAGTTGGTTTTTCCAAATTGTTATGCTATATTAATTTCTGTACATGTCCCTGCTTTTGACGGGTTGGACACTCAAGAGCAGTAATATGAATAACACTCATGAGGATGGGAGTTTCCTGTTTATAAGCCTATCTACATACTTTGCCCTGGTTATCATGACATTTTGTTCATGGTCACATAGAATAAGAACTGGAAGAGTACAGAAAGAGATTACCTGTCAAAAAAGTGAGCCTTTCAGCTGATGACTGAGAGATTCCCTTACAGACAGGGCCATTTGCTGATCATTCACATAGGGCATGGATATTTCAAATTTGGGACACATTTACATAATTTTCCTTCAAAACTGGTCATTAATCTTCCAAATATATTCTCCCAAATCCCTGATCATCTGGCCAAAAACTAGATACAGCTCATGAATTTAAATGGTGCCACACCCTTTTCATCACTCCTAATCAAAGTGGAAAAATCATCTGTACTCCTCAAAGTGTTGCCTACTGGGAGGACTTTTTTTATACACTGTCTTTCAGGAACGATCATGAATTATATTTCTACAGTATTCTACTCATAATTGGTTGCATAACACCATACAGAGCTCTCTACAACTAGGTTTTAAATGTACTATCCTCAATTATTAGACATAGGGAATTTCTTGAAGCTATAAGTAGAGGTTGAGGAAGGAGTTGGCTCATGCAGAACATGATCATCTGTTCATAACCTTCTAACACCTTTCTGTGTCTTCTTGAGTTTATTCCCATATACACAACATATTCCCATATACACAATAAATAACCTTAAAATATTGAACAGGGACAAGTGCTATTTCTCAAAATAGTGTAGTATACACCACAGCTTTGCTTCAAAACCTAGGAACTGAACTGTGTTTCTGTTATTGGAGCTTACTACTCCTTTTTTTCAGCCTCCCAATTGGTCACAGACAACTCAAACATCACTAAATCTGTGAGTCATGAAGGCTAAGTGTCAAGACTGTTTATACTACAGCCTGAATAAGCTAGAAAGTCTTTTTCTGTGTTTAGGCCTAATTACAAACTGATAGCTTAATTATCCAATAAATACATTGGGATTACACAAATGCCAAATGTCACATATGTTGTCTCCAAAACTCAAACTAACTGACTTTCAAATACTAGACAGAATAAAATATAGTGGTTTTACTTTGAAACCAATTTCCAGTATACTCCAGGCTACTGTATCCTTGGAAATTTTGCTAGGCTTTTGAAATTTGTATTTCCTTAGTGCATGACTCCTATCTTCCTGCATGTATTTAAATCAAAGCATCTAGGCACCTGTTATTTCTTGCTCCCTAAATTCTATTCACATGTGTCATTAATGAACAGGACTGGTTTGATGTTCTAGGGGATGTCGAAATGATGAAGCTCTCTGTAGATGAAATTATGGCTCAGAGATAGAAAAATGGCATCTGTCTAAAGTTAGACACTGAAGGTTTAGTATTTTCACAGCCAAATGAAATAAATTTTTTTCTAGTGTTCTTGACTTATTGGAATAGAGAGGTGGTCAAATCAATAACTGTATATCAAGTGCCAAGGTGAATGGTGACATTTATTTGTTTCATTAAAGAGTCATATAGTATATAATGTTTTAAATGTGTTATTTTACAATAATCTGCCATCATTCTCTAAGACCAACCTGTCTCCAAAAAAAGCAAACAAAGGACTTTAATTAGAGAAGATATCAGGTGTAAGCCTGATATCATATAAGCCCAGGCTGAACTGCACTTGTTAATTTACTCTCACTAGCTCTCCCTGAATGAGGGTAAAAATGATTTTCTTAGTATCCAGAAATTAGTAATAACTGTGTTAATTGCCCAACAATCAAAAATATTCTAGCTATATCTTTTCCTACTGCACAATTATTTTGGTAAATGGTTGTAAGTGTTTTTGAGGGAGGATAGGGAGAGATCTTATTTTAAATACTTGTAATGTGGGTGCCCGGGTGGTTCAGTTGGTTAAGGGAATGCCTTTGGCTCAGATTATGATCCCAGACTCCTGATATAGAGTTCCACATCAGGCTCTCTGCTTAGCAGGGAGTATGCTTCTCCCTCTGAACCTCTCCCTTCACATGCTCTCTCCTTCACTCGTTCTCTCTCTCTCAAATAATAAATAAAAATTTAAAAAATAAATACTTGTAATGTTTTAAATATCTTCCTCATACTGTTGTGACTTTGCATTTTGTCAATTGGCCCTATATCTTTAAACTTAGTTTGGGCAATTTAGTAGATGGTAGAACTGACTATTTTGCAGCTCATTTTAGGCCTCTGTCTTTTTGCTATACCTAAAGTAGTTCCTTCCCTTCCCTTTTCCTTTCCTTTTTTCTTTCTTCCTCCCTCCCTCTTCCTTCCTTCCTTTCTTCCTTCCTTCCTTCCTCCCTCCCTCCCTCCCTTCCTTCCTTCCTTCCCCTCTCTCTTTCTCTATTTTTCTTTTCTTTTCTTTCTTTCTTTCTTTCTTTCTTCCTTCCTTCCTTCCTTCCTTCCTTCCTTTCTTTCTTTCTTTCTTTCTTTCTTTTCTTTCTTCCTTCCTTCCTTTCTTTCTTTCATGAAGGAGGCACTTACAGATATCAGGTAGGATGTCTGCCCATTTATTTTGGAACCAAAGACACCATGTTAAATTAAAAGCCAACAAAGACCTACATGAACCAAAATATTTTGTTTATCATTCTTTCTCTGCTGCCCATCATTATAACCATGCCATCTTGTCTGGTAGTGGAATACTGATATTTATCCTTTTCTACGATGAAATAAGAAAATCCACTTGAGTAGCAACATCTCCCACCTTCATCCCAGATTACAAAGGACAACTGTTAACAGTACTTTTCAAATATGCTAGTCTTCTCCCAAATGCCTCGGAGAACGATATATCTTTGGGATAGCATGAGGACTGTATTCGAAGGTAGATGCGTGGGGTGTACCTAATAAATTTTTAGCTAAGTTATTGAATTCCTTCCTCTACATTCTTCAATAAGGAGATTTTGTTATTTAATTGTTTATTTAATTCAGTACAAGTCACTTCTGAAACCTGATGTAGATCAACTAATTAAACAAACAGAATCCATCTCTGCTGTTCTTCCTAGCACATGGGGTCCAGAAACATTGGTAAGTACTCTATTAAAATAAATTTGTCAGTATTTTTTTTTCATTTCTTAAAAGATTTTATTTATTTATTTGACAGAGAGAAACACAGCGAGAGAGGGAACACAAGCAGGGGGAGTGAGAGAGGGAGAAACAGGCTTCCCCGTGAGCAGGGAGCCCAATGTGAGGCTCGATCCCGAGTCTCCGAGATCACGACCTGAGCCAAAGGCAGTCGTTTAACCAACTGAGCCACCCAGCTGCCACAAATTTGTCAGTATTATACTTCTCTTGTGTCCCGTTCTCCCCGCCAGCAGAGATGATGCAACACACTCGAGAGCAGTCAACCGGTTTATTCCACGCCTCACTGTTCGATGCCCCTCACAGAAAGTCCCCTGCACTTATAGATCCTCCCCAGACCAATCAGGTGTCTGTTCACGTGTCCTCCGGAATACTCCCATTCTTTCAGGAGCACAGGAGGGAGTCAGGCAGTAAGCATGCATCCTCTCTGAGAGTTCATTGGCAGTTCGGCTTAGGGTTGCCTCCTGGGTGGTCCGGCCCTGCATTACACAACTCCGTTGTATCCTGTTTATCTCTTTTCGCCAGCCGCCATCTTGATGGGTGGGGTCCGCAAAACCCCGACACTCTTGTCTTTTGTTTCAGAATCCACTGGAACTTATACTTGACAGATTTTTGCGATCTTTCTTTCCCAACTGATGTGCTAAGTTTTACAAGGATGTGAATTCAACCAATGAATCATTGTAATTCTTTTTTTTTTTAATTCTGCATCATATTTTTGGTGATATCAGTATTACAATTTCTTTCTTCTTTCTTCTTTCCTTCTTTTTTTCTTCTTTCTTTTTATTTCTTTCCTTCTCTTCTTTTTTCTTTTCAATCATGAGAAACTATCTGACAGTTTTATTTTCCCCTAAGATCCCTATAGCACTTAGGAACAATGAGCTTATCTCACAATGTATTTGTCTTCTTCTGTCTTTAAACATGATTGGTCACAATGTCTGTTCAGTCTGCTAAGGCCTTAGCTTTATGAGAAAATTCATTCAGAATGATGAGTGGGATGTTTTAAGTAATTATGTAAGCTTGCGTCTCATGGACTACCAGTAATTCATTCTCTAATACTAACTGGATTCTTATTGTTTCAAATACAATCTAGGTTGGAAAACCAATTCTAGGTCGCATATTCTCTAGATTATGGCCCATGAAAAAACTTCTCTTTTGGTTAAGATTCTTAATTCCAGACTGTTAAATAACAAAAATCTTAACAGTGTCAGTTTTAGGATCTAATTGACTTTATTAAAGAATTCATGAATCAGGCAGCATCTAATAAATAAAAGGAGCTTCACTGAGCTTAAGAAAAGGAAAAGTTTTTAAAGGCAGGGGAAAAAAGAAATTAGTGAAGAATGCATTTTTGCTGGCAAGTTTATCCTTATAAAAGGAATGGAAGGGATATATCAATAAATTTCTCTGTACTGGGCAGGAAATTCCATGCTAGATGATTAAAGTTTACATTCCTGGAGTAGTTAAAACTTCAGTTAGGTTAAGTATTAAGTCTTGGTTTGCTGACATGGAGCCTTAAATAAGTGACTCCATTTGAGGCCTGTGTTGTTTCGTTTTGTTTTATTTGTAACAAGACACTTATGAGATTTTTTTAATTAAAAAAAAAAAAAAGCTTATTTAAAGTACTCTCGATGCCCCAAGGTGGGTCTTGAACTCATGCTCAGGAGCCCCATATTCCACTGAGACTGTTAGGTACTCCACAATAGTATGCACTCTTGATTTTGCTTAAAGTAGTTAGGGGTTGTTAAGAAGTTAAAAAAATGTCTTAGATGCCCAGGAAAATCAACTCGGTTTCTACACAGTCATAATAATAAAATCTCCACTATTCCTGTGACCCATTATTTAGCATCTATACCACTAACCCCTAAGTTTGGACAATAGAAATGCTAGCAAATCTTTCCCAAATCTTTTCTCTTTAGGTGTGTTTATTTAGGTGCCAGGTTGGCCAAGACTGAAGTGTCCATCTGTTTGGTCACACACTATCCTAGATGATATTTTATAGATTTGATTAACATTTACAATCATTGAATATAGCAGATTACCCTCCATAATGCAGGTGAGCCTCATGTAATAAATTTAAGGTTATATAAGCAAATACAGGAGAAATTCTGTCTCAAGACTACAATGTAGAAATTGTGTTTGAGCTTCCATCCTGTTGACCTGTTCTGAAGATTTTGGTCTCAGTATTGCAACATCAACTCCTACATGATTTCTGGTCTACTTGCTTGCCCTACAGATTTCAGACTTGCCAGCCTCCACAATTATGTGAGATATCTATGTATCTCTATCTATCTACTATCTATCTATCTATCTATCTATCTATCTATCTATCATCTATCATCTATCTATCTATCTATCTATCTATCTATCTATCTATCTAAAATGTTTGTTATTTTGTTATTGCTTTTGTTTCCCTGGAGAACCCCAAGTAATAAACTAGGTGTAGCTGCCATCTCACAATCTTACATTGCTTATCTCTGGCTTCCTACTGTCATGGATTTCAGGGTGAAAATTTCCTAGGTTATATGTAGAAACCTAGCTACAAAGCAATTGTTTCTATTAAGAAGAACCCACTTGCACTATTGGTGGGAATACAAACTGGTGTAACCACTCTGGAAAACAGTTTGGAATTTTCTCTAAAAGTTAAAAATAGAACTACCCTATGACCCAGCAGTTACACTACTAAGCATTTACCCAAAGAGTACAGAAATACTAATTCAAAGGGATAATTGCATGCACCCCTATGTTTATAGCAGCATTATCTACAGTAGCCAAATTATGGAAACCACCCAAGTGTCCATAGATTGACAATTGATGAATGGATAAAGAAGCTATCTTAAATAAAGAAAAAAAAAATATATATATATATATATATATGAAAAGAAAGAATGAAATCTTGCTATTTGTAACAACATGGATGGAGCTAGCAAGTGTTATGAGCAAAGTGGGGAAAAAGGAAGGAGAGACAAACCAAGAACCAGACACTTAACTATAGAGAACAAACTGATGGTTACCAGAGAGGAGGTGGGTGAGGGGATGGGTGAAATAGGGGATGGGGATTAAGGAGGGCACTTGTGATGAGGACTGGGTGTTGTAGTATAGAAGTGTTGAATCACTACATTGTACACCGAAACTAGTATTACACTAAATGCTAACTAACTGGGATTTATATAAAAACTTAAAAAATACATACCTATTAGCTTTACAGACTGTTAGAAGAGAGAAGCATGTTGAAATGGAGTGGGAATGGTGCTTAGTGAGTCAATCTATAGTATCTGATCCATTGATATATGATTATTTATCTATATTTTGGCTTCCCCTGGTGATTGGTTAGTCTTAAATCAGTAGTTGTAACTTCATACTATCTATCAGATCTGACCATGCATTCTATAATATACAAATAAATAAGATGTATTATATAGTCCCTGATTTATCATTTACAAAAGACTTAAACATTTAGTTTCTGCTTGTTTGCTTACTTGATAACATATACATATGTATCTTTAAGAAAAAGAAAATGAATAAAATAATCCATAATCTCTATTTTGAGGGAACTGAGGGATAAAGAATGAATAATTTATCCTAAGTCTTTTGACAGTTTAACTTAAGAAAGTAACAGAGCCTGGCCTAGAATACAGGTTTTGTGAGTTCTTGATTAGTGTTTTTTCCACACTACCATGCACAAATAAACATTATAATCCACAAGGAAATATTCACCTAACTACAGCCTGACTTGCCTATGTGTAAATAATCCAAGGCAACAGGAAGAAATGTGGAGTTGAGACCAGGGAGATTGCAAATAGACAAAAGTTCTCTGGCCAAACCTCAAACTTCAGTGTTTTATGTAAGGACGAAACCCATAGAGCATATTCTTTTCCTTGAATGTTTAATTTGTTATCCTTTTATATGTAGAAATTAGAAAACATTCCAAAAATCTAACAGCAGTCTGTGCTCTTTCTCTGAATTCAAATAGTCCACTTTTATTGAACATTTTACTAAGCTTAGATAAATCGGAGAGATTATCCAAACGCATTCAGCTCATTGTAAAAAACACCAGAGAGACCTTTAAAAGGATTGTAAAGACTCTCAATCAAACCAGTTCTCACAGAAAATGTGTTAAAGGACATAGGACACAGTTAAGAAGCTGGAAGCAGGATCCATTTCCACAGCTACCATTTAAATTCACTCTTTTGTTATCTCCATCTAGAATTCTTTAACAGTGCTCCCAATGGCCTCTTGTTTCCAGTCTTCCCACTCCAAATCTACCTGGAAACGCTGTTTTCAGTTTAGTGTTGAAAAAATGTCATGCCGTTCTACTGTTTAGGCAACGTGATGAAAGACAAATAGCCAAAAAATCTTGGCTTGAGCTAAACTCTGGTCTTGGGCAAAATATACTTTTCCTGAGTATACTTTTTCTGAGCCAGTTTCTCTTTTTTTTGTCTTGCTCTTTTATCAGTTAAGCTATTTCATAATTCTTATCTAATACATGGTTCATAATACAACTAAATGAAGTGGTTAATTTGAAAAAAATGTTAAGTACTTTTAAATATTACAAAATAGAAAATAATAAGATATTTTGAGGCTATCAAGCCAGCAATCTAAGCTCAAAAGTAACAGATAGGTGAAAACTTTTAATTGTGACCATATCTATATTCTGATACATAGTTTTATCAGTGGGCAATCTGTGAAAATAAAGTTAATTTTGTTCACTTTTAAATAAACATGAGTTATCAGCTCAAGGTCAAATTCCTCAAATTATTTATTCATTACATTCATCATCCATTAGAAGTCAGTATTAGAATCATTTCAGCCATTATTTTAGTGTTCCTTTCTCTTGTTTATTTTTATTCTCTCCCCAATATGAACGTGCACACACACACATATACACACACTCACACACTCATACTCACAACCAGTATGTTAATCATAAAGCACCTTATTGAACAAGAGATGACATAATCAAATGATTCGAAGCATAATGGTAAGAACTGTTTTAAGTGTCATTTTTAAAAGAGAGCTTATTGACTGTTATGTAACTATGATATTTAAACAGTCCTAAGAAGTTCAAACGGTGAAAATGATTGCACTGTGCTAACATTCTACAATCAGAGCAATATCTCCAATAAAATAAAGATGCTTCTAATGCTATGCTATCAGTAGATTTATTATTCACCTCTTCGTTTTCTTACATGAAGAGCTCAAGCTAAGGTGACAAATTCTACAATTAAAAATATATCTTTAAAAACACATTTTAGATGGTCAGCTATTATTATGTAAATCAAGGCATCCACATGCTCACTTATTTCACACTCTGCCCCCATACAGGGCAAACCCAACTTAAGGAAAATATGAAGCTAAGATTAGCATCTTTAGATTCTTCTATCAAATCAGTTCAAGCTCCTGACCAAAACAAATGGTCAGCTTCAATCACAGGACCTTACTTTTAAATTATGCTAATCCCAACTTGCCTTTTTTATTATGTAAAATAAAAATCTGTTTATCAGATTTATTGATGTAGATGTGTATATCTCTAATACATTTTTTGAGGGCTGAATAACATTTCTTTGTATGAATATCCCACAACTTACTAACCTATTCATTTACTGATAGATATTTCAGGCATTCCATTTTTGACTTTTCTGAACTTGCTGACATGAATAATTTTATAAGGGTCTCCTGGTACAAATGTGCAGAGATTCTCTAGGGTTAATACCTAAGCAGAGAATTGCTGGGTCCTTGAGTGTATGCATATTCAGTTTTACCAGGGACTGCCAAGTGTGTAAATCCTGCTTTTGTGGCATTCCCTCAGAAATGTATATTCATCTCAGTTCCAGTTACGAGGTATGGCAGAAGCCTTCAGGGCTAGCCCACAACTTTGCATGGCTTGTTTTATTTGGGCCTGTGGATTTTCTTACATTTGGGTCATGAAATTTTTTTTTTTCAAAAGTATGTTTACTTATTCAGTACATTGCATACTTCCATGGGAGAGTCTTAGGTTATTTTTTTGTTTGTTTTTTGTTTGTTTTTTGTTTGTTTTTCCTTATTTGTTTGTTTAGTTTACCTTAACCACAAACTGAGAAGCGATCTAAAGATGTGAATGTAGATATATTCTAGTCGTCTTCTCTTCATTTAACTTTATATTGTATCAATATTTTCCCTTCACAAATTATCTAGACATCTTCTCTATTTTTAGTTTTATAATTTTTTACAAAATTACTTCCTTTCTCTCAGATTCCATCTCTAATTCACACTTTTTTATGCATCCAGTGGCTTCTATTACTCTTTAATGCATGTAAATTCTAGATTTGCTTTCTTTCTTCATTGCAAGGAACAAATATCATCGATTATGTGGTCATAATTAGCAGTGGCAGAAGAACATTAAAAACTAATACAAAATGTATCAGCCACAGTCCAAACAAGAGGTAGAAATCACATAATAATTTGAACACTGAAAGTTTAATATTAAGAATTATTAACTATAACAGGGCCCTGGAGTAATAGAACTGGCTGCTAAGGAGCACAGATAATTTTAGGCAATAAAGAAATAGCAGATACAGAAATCAACCACCACATCTGTGGCTACGATAGCATGATTAAAGAAGAGGTCCCACACCCATGGGTGAACTCCAAAACCTGTTGAGGAGAGGAGAGCTGAATGACAGAGAAATTGTCATGAAATTATACTGGAAGAACTTGCTTAAAATCTGCCCCCTGGACCTTACCAAGTCTCCTTCTATGATGTAGGAAAAGTTTGGGGGAAATGTCTTTCTGGAGCCATTCGGTTAGAAAACCACCCAGAGAAGCTTTAAAGGGAAGCTGCTTGCCATTGCTTCTGATTACTGTGCACTGAATTCTCCCAAAACAATCAGCTCAGTTTGTAAAAGGACCCAGAGCTCAAGAATGGAACAGAGCCCTGCCACGAGAAATACACCATAACTTTGTGGAACCCTGAGAGAGGACCAAGTTAAGCTGATAGACCCAAACTCTTCATCCGTAGAAACGATGAGACAGGGGCGCCTGGGTGGCTCGGTTGGTTAAACGACTGCCTTTGGCTCAGGTCATGGTCCTGGAGCCCCGGGATCGAGTCCCACATCGAGTCCCACATCGAGTCCCACATCGAGTCCCACATCGAGTCCCACATCGAGTCCCACATCGGGTTCCCTGTTCAGCGGGAAGCCTGCTTCTCCCTCTCTCACTCCTCCTGCTTGTGTTCCCCCTCTGGTTGTGTTTCTGTCTGTCAAATAAATAAAATCTTAAAAAAAAAAAAAAGAAAGAAAGAAACGATGAGATAACAAATGTATGTTGATTTAAGCTGATAAGTTTGTGGTAATTTATTATGCAACATTTATTCTTCAGAGGCAGTATATCGATCATCTATAACATTATTGCTGAAGCCTTGGCTAATTTTCATGTAATTAGTTGATAGAATCCAGGTTTTGGGGGCATGTGGGTGGCTCAGTCAATTAAGTGTCAGTCTCTTGGTTTTGGCTCAGGTTATGACCTCATAGATCTGAAATCAAGCTCAGGCTCTATGCTGAGCAGGGAGTCTGTTTAAAGATTCTCTCCCTCTGTCCCTCCCCCGCAGTTGTACATGCTCTCCCTTCTCTCTTTCTCAAATAAATAAATAAATCTTAAAAAAAATAATCCAGGGTTTGCCAAAGGAGAGGGTTGCTACTAGAGTGAAAAATTGAAAATATGAAGGCATCAAGCACAGGGCCAATTTTCTCCCAGAGACATCTGCTGAATTATAACGTTGAGCAAGATAGGAAGCTCAAAACTTAAACCACAATTCTCTATAATACTGAGCTTCACTGATGACAGTCTTTGATATTAAGAAGCAAAAAAATCACTGAGAAGTTGCCTCATAATCATAATGTGCTACAACTTGAAGTTCTAGAAGAGATATGACCTAGAAATGGGGACAAAGAATATAGACTGACTGCTACCAAAATAGCAGCCTGACCATAACTCAGCTTAAACCCTGATTAGGTTGAGATCATCAGTCCCCTTCTGTATCTGTTTGAAAAATAAAAATGTGAAACTCCTTAGTGTAATGTAATATCACATGAAGTCACCAGATGTTTTTATATACAGTGTCTGTAGTTCAATTTGAATAATTTAATTTTTAAATTTGTGTCAAAAGAGAGTACAAAATGATTAAACAAACAAAAAAATCATATCTACAGATGATCCAAATTTAATATACAGGGATATAGTTATGATTCATTTCTTCAAGAAAAAAACAGATAAAATGAACAGAACAGAATAAAAACTGAGAAATTTGTAAGAGAATTAGAACCTAAAAATATAATAAGATAGAAATTACAGAAAGGAAAATATAATATATGAAATGGAAAAATAACTAGATTCTTTAAATAGCAAACTACTATAAGAGAAAGAACATTAGTCAAGTGGTCAAAAGAAAATATTCAAGTTGACACAGAGAGAAGTAAGAGGAAAATACAGAAAAGAGACCAATGGAAAATAAAAGAGCTGCACCACCTCTAATTAGAGCTCTAGTTAAAGAGAGAGAATTGGGCAGTAAGAATACTTGAATAGATAATGAGTTTAAAAAAATACTAACTAATGATATGAAATCACAGAACCAAAAATCTCTACATGCACCCATACTAATCAAAGCAAAGCAAATAATACACTTAGGCACATCATAGTCAAAGTGATGAAAATGAAAAAGGGAGAAACCATTTTAAAAGCAACAAAAGGTAAAATAGACATAATGTTCAAAAAGTAACAATCTGATTGATAGCCAAATCTTACAAAGAAACTAGAAGACAATATAGTGGCATCTTTAAAGTTCTGAAAGCAACTGAATGTCCTCTCAAAATCATATACACTATAAGATTTTCTGTGTAATATGAAGACAAAGATATTTTGAATCAATGAAAACTGAGAGAAACTGTCACCAGCAGACCTGTATTTTAAAAATGCTAAGGGTGGGGGAAGTGCACCTGAGTGGATCAGTCGTTTAAGCACCTAACTCTTGATTTTGGCCCAGTCAGGGTCACAGGATTGAGCTCCATTCTCAGTCGGGAGTCTGCTTGAGATTCTCTTTCTCTATTTCCCTTCCTCTCTAAGATAAATAAATGAATCTTTAAAAAAATGCTAAGGGAACTTATTCAGTTAGAAGGAAAGTGATATCAGAAGAAAAGACAGAAAGGTAGAAAAGAAATAATAAAGACAGTATAAATAAAAATCAAGACTGTATAAAAATAAGCAAGTGTACTCTATAACATTTAAATATATGTAGAACTAAAATTCTTGAGAATAACAACACTAGAGAGGGAGCGAAGGAAAATGGAGTTGGTAAAACATCATTTATATTGTTATAATAAGTCAAGTATGCATGTTGCAATATCTTGAGTAAAAATATTTAATGTAAAATATTTCAGTAAACTGAAAGAATAGTGAAGAATTTTATACTAACAGCTTAGTAGAAAAAAAGTTAAGCAACAACAATAAACATCTGATGAACACAAAATAGAGCAATAAAGGAAAGAAAAAGGAATATGAAAATCCTAGTTAAAATACAAAACACATAGTAATAGTTTAGATACAAACCCAAATATATTAATAAATTAAATGTAAATGATATATATATATATATATATATATACAAGGATTTATATTAAGGATCTATAAAGTACTACCACAAATCATGAGGACTAGATAGAAAACCAAAAGATGTACAAAATGTTTATATAAGACAATCTATGCTATATAACTTTGTTAAGATTATAAAAGTATGTCATTGGTAGAATTCTAGAAATAGTCATCAAAATCTCAGAGTTGATTTCTACTGTGTCAACATTTAAATGATGTTAATGTATTTATTATGGTTCTTTACTATATTATTTATGTATTAGCCATGTGTACTCTTTTATAGTTTGGAAAATAACTACTTTTATTATATATTCACCTAGGTCATATTATATATTCACATGGATCATGTCTTCATTTCCTAACAGCTAAACTGATGTCATAGCTAGATAGAAAAATAATTTAAGCTTCTTCCTTCTTTAATAACACACATTTAAATTTCTAGAACTTCAATCCTTTTTCTCGAGGAACTAAATCAGATTCAATAAAACTGATTAGCACCTTACTGACTATAGTATACTTCCATTTTAAAGATGCAAAATATCTGAGGAACAAAATATTTTCATTAGAGCTAAGTTAGTGACAGAATTTGGTTAAAAGCTTTGGATATATGCTGCAAAACATGGGATAAAAATGGTTCTCTTATAAATAGAAATAAGCTAAAGTAGAGTAAAACCTATGGTCAAAACCCTACAAAGTACTCCAAAGTGAAGTTGAATTTCCTCTCTATAATCCTTTACTGATAGGTTTATATATAAATCTATTAGGTTTATCAATTTTCTTTTCAACACACTTGCATGCTATAAAACATCTGGAAAGGAAAAACAGAACACAGTATTTGACTTAATGCTAATGTAGTCAGGATATATATTTCTTATTATATTGGTAACAGACACAATTCCACAATACAATAAGTAAAAATGCTTTCTCTTAAAAGCAAAGTACTCCCTTCTTGGAAATAAATTACCCTGGCGAGGACCATCATGGGGCTCTGGAGAATAGGTAATTCACTTCAAATGAATGAATGCTCAACTAAAGGGAGAGTGCTTCTGCTGATGAATTTTAAACTACCACTTCACTTTCTGCCTCAGTTTACTCATTTGAAAGATGTGGTAATATGCAGTCCTTCTTTTAAAACTGTAGAGATAATACTTGTTATGAATATATTGATACAGATTTAAATCTCCTCAAATGGCAAATCCCATACACATGCTGAATAACCATGGCTCCAGTGCTCAATTTATCACTTACCTGTTTTTTATTTGCTCCACGTTCTCAGCATTGTCTGAAACACACCTATGTTCTAAACAAAAATGCTCCCAGTGCTTCACCACATTAGTAATATCACTAAGTGGATGTCTCTTGACCTGAATACTAAGTAGTCTGGGATCATTGTTGTTTTTTTTTTTTTTTTCCCTACTATAAAAGGACTATAACTGTTGGGGCCTTTGGGTTAGAAAGAGCAATTAATGCCTTTTTCAATTGTGCAGCACTTATAAAATTGAGCATTTTATATTCATCTGGGTTCTTTGTTTATTCACTTTTGTGTGAGCTATTTTGAACTGGAGCTTTAACATTTAGTTGCTTTTCCCATTCTTTAGTAAGAAGATTTGTAATGCATACCTCCCACACAGTACTTGAAAAATACACACTTTATTGACCTATTATTGGATGTTTTGTAGTTCCTGAGACATGATTTTATAATTCCATTTTGAATTCTGGCTTGAGCTCGAGCATCTTTGAAAGTGAAGCTCTGATTACAGTCTTATATACATAGTGTAAGTAGGAGTATATGAACACCTCCCTCAATCCTCTCCAAACTCTCAGTTCTAACTTCATCTCCCCTTTTCTTGGCTTTTTGGCTTCCCTCCGAAACATGTATACTAAGGTCAGATTGTATTTGAATATTTGGCTGTTAATGATGTGTTTTATTGCCTTCCTCATTTGGCACCATTTGTTGCATCTCAACAGGTTATCTTTCCTCTTTGAGTTATCAAAAACAAAACATGTCCCTCAGAAAGCACTGGAGATTTTCAAAGGACCATTACTCTTCCTAGACAATGAATAAATTGCTTCTGTAGAAAAAAATAAGGATCTTCCTGTCTTCCCTCCCTCTCTCTCTCTAGCTTTCTCTCTCTTCCTCTTTCTCTGCCTCTCTGTCTCTCCTCCTTTCTGTCTCTTTCTTTTTTATTGCATAATAAGGAATACAGTAGTATTATACACTGATGGATCATTCAGTGCAGAAAGGGAATCAAGAATCTGCCAAATGCTGAGTGCTAAACACATCTCATTTAATCCAAAGGTTGAAGTTAATAACAAGAGATTCAGCAAGTGTGGCATATGAACCAAGAGTCTTTGAGCAGGAAGAAACTGAGTTGAATATCAGCTGTGTTGGTTATTGGCTATGTGACCTCAAATTTACTAAAAAAATCTACAACTGAGTCTCAGTTTTCTTATCAATGAAATGAGGATAGATAATAAATTCTACCTTGAATACTATTTTTCTCTGTCAATTCTTCTACATAACTGTCCAACCATTGGTGTTCTTCAGACAGATTTCTCATCTTTCTGCCATATATTCTGACCTACTGAGGGTATTATCTACCCATGCAGTTTTAACTTCATCTTTATACTAATAATGACAAAATGTATATAGATATAGCTTAAACCTCTCCAGACTGTACACATCGCCCCATCAACCTACTTCACATCTCCTAAAACTCTTAATTGTATCTCAAACAAAAATTCTAAAATTCTGCTCTTTCTCCTACCCTAAAGCTTATTCTCGTCCATCATTTCCTTCTTCAGTGAAGAGGAAATCCTCCAATTGCCTAATTTAAAAATCCTAGAGTTATATTTGACATCTCTCAAAATCTAGTTGTGTCTGTCTTTATTCTAACAAATTGAATTCAAGAACCATTGTTCTGTGTCTCCCCGGGGAGACACAACGTGTATTTAACTGCCTTTTTACACAGTTAAATACTCTATGCAATAGACAGAGTGATCTCTTAAATTGTAAATATGACCATATTATATTCTACCTTAAAATCCAGTTATAATATAGCTAATGTGTATTGAGCATTTACTACATTCTAGACTTTGTCCTAAATATTTTACATGTATCACCTCATTTATGCAGAAAATGGAAATTAATATCATTATTATATTCATTTTACGGCTGAGGAGACTGGAACAAAAAGAGACTAAGAAACATGTTCATGGATACATAGCCTCTAAGTGGGAGGAGCAAGCCATCCAGCTTCAGAGTTCACCTTCTTAACAGGACACTACTTCCTAGTAGCTCTTGTTCATCCTTGAGAATAAACAAAAATTTTAAAATATCTAGCTGGAATGTTCCTATTACAGCTCACTTTTTAGTGTGTATGACTGACTTGTAGATTGCAGGAACACACTGATAAATTGTCAGGAATATAGCAAGCACTTTGTTATACATAACCATTATTAAAAATTAAATTTTATGTGACTCAGTTGGTTAAGCATCTGTCTTCAGTTCAGGTCATGATCCCAGGGTCCTGGTATCAAGCCCCCATCAGGCTCCATGTTAATATAATAAAAAAGAAATAATGGTGATCTGCTACACATCTCTTCCCAATTTCATGTTCAGATGATACTGTTCAGGATTGGAGTATACACTGCATGAAAATCTGTAAAAGCTACAGATTAAAGCTTGACTTACCATTTTTGTACTCCAGACGTAAGAAAATGATGGAGAGGGTGGTTCAGTTGGTTAAGTGCCTGTCTTTGGCTCAGGTCATAATCCCAGGGTCCTGGGATCTAGCTTCATGTAGGTTCCCTACTCAGTAGGGAGACGGCATCTCCGTCTCCCTCTGTCACTCCGCCTGCTGTGGTCTCTCACTTTCTCTCTCTAATAAATGAAATTTTAAAAAATAAAAATAAAAAATATAATGATGGAGAAAAATGTTAGTGATAACTAAATGGACATAAAGTGGTTGGTAACTGTTGATATTATACTTTGACTAGAACAAAAAAATTTGAGGAAATACACTTTCACTATTATCCCAATCGGTAAAAGCATCTCTCATATTATTAACAAATGAGTGAAGTTCTGACATGCATATGTATTTCATTTTTATCTTGTTTTTTCATGTAAATGAAAATATCCACCAACATTCATTTTGGGATTATATTCTCTCATCAGTTGCAACTATTGCCTGTGGTTACACTAGATTGGCAAAAATCAATAAAAGTATTCTGTAAGAATCAATTATATGGAATTGATTTTAATACTGTCTAAAAATGTGAGCTCTCTTATATATATTTATATATATATAAATTATTATTTATTTCTTACTAAATCTGGAATATTGTTCAACTAACTAAAGAAATAGTCAAGACTATACTTTCAGGGATCATTTCTATAGTTTGTTACAAGAAATAGTCTTCATTTTATTAAATTTGAAAAAAATTGTAAGTCCTTACTGTAAGGTCTATATTTTTTAAGATTTTATTTATTTATTTGGGAGTGAGAGAGATCACAAGTCGGCAAAGAGGCAGGCAGAGAGGCAGCAGGTAGAGAGAGACTAGGAAGCAGGCTCCCTGCTGAGCAGAGAGATGTGGGCCTCGATCCTAGGACCCTGAGATTGTGACCTGAGCTGAAAGCAGAGGCTTTAACCCACTGAGCCACCCAGGTGCCCTATAAGGTTTTTTTAAAGCAATATGCCATTCACTTTGTAAATAATACTTTTATTTCTATTTTTTGTATATTCACAGGTTTTTATGGAACTTACAGACTTGATAACTATGCAATATGTTCCAAAGTATTCTGTAAACTTGACATGTACTTGTTTGACATTGATCTCCAGCAAGAAACTAGGCAGACAACTTAGAGATGATTTATGAGTATAGAAAAAATGAATAACAATCACTAGAAGACAGCATGTACTTACTTGACTCAAGTAATGACAGACTAACCATATTCACACTTTTTGAAAGGGACTAGACTCTTACATTTTCAAAATGCAATATTTGTGTAATATATTTTATCACAATAAAGCACCAAGGTACTGTGTAAACAAAATGTTGAAATGGAGATTGAATGACAGTACCAATGATCATTATTAGGATGCAGATGTTAGATCATTAGTTTGACTTGTGCAAAAAAATAGATCAAGAAAATAGTCTACATGGTAAGTAGGGAGTTTTCTGTCACCAAATGTATCCTAAACCAAAATGTTGAAATGGAGATTGAATGACAGTACCAATGATCATTATTAGGATGCAGATGTTAGATCATTAGTTTGACTTGTGCAAAAAAATAGATCAAGAAAATAGTCTACATGGTAAGTAGGGAGTTTTCTGTCACCAAATGTATCCTAAACCAATGCATGAGGTTGATCTAGAATGCATTTTGAAGGGCCTTTTATATTCTTAAGCTGGTTTCAAATGTGTGTTTAAATTGTAAAATAATTATTTCTAAAAGAACGTGTTTCTTATGAAAACATTATGACAGTAAAGGTGTATAGAAGCCCATTCTAACATTCTGACCAAGTTAATCAGTCATTGGATTTTGTTTGGTCTTAAATGCTAAGCAATGCACCTGGTATCTCAAAAATATCCCAGATGACTAATATATTATTCTCAAAAGACTAGATGGGAATCAGATCAAATGTTATTATCCTTATATAAAAATAAACTTATTTTTATCCTCTAGGATTCAACAAGGGACTTGGAAGTTGCCAGTGCACTATACTTCTGTTTTGTTTGAAGCACTTTCAACATCTTGATTTGATAATCCAGGAGTGTAATATTCTTGAAATATTTTACTCTTGGAAATGCTCTCTCCAAGTAACAAATTTTGAATTATTGTTTGTCATACTCTGCACACAGAAAAAAATCCTGGAAGGAAATGAAAATAAGTATCAAATATCACAGAAGGCTTGCCAATAGAAAAGGATTACCATTAAATTCTAACTGCAGAAATTTATGCATTATACTTACTATCACTATATGAAAAACAAAAATAATAAAAAGAAGTGCATGGAACTGAAACAAATTGTAAAAACATCTATCTCACCAATCACAAGAAAATATTAAAAGATAGAAATAATAACACTATGTCCCAGTGTTGATTAGCAATTAGATTTGATAGTTTTTAAACTTCATCTGATTCTAAATTGTGGGTAACTTTAAGTTCTGATTACTTAGAAGGGTATTCAGCTTCAAATAATGGAAAACTTTCACAACCATTTGCACACAAATAGGGATATATTTTTCCAACATAACAGAAGGTCCAGAGGAAGAAAGTTGCCTGTCTTGGTCTCATTGTTCAAGGTTGCCATCAAAAACTCTACTCCTAGGGCACCTGGGTGGCTCAGAGGGTTAAGCCTCTGCCTTCAGCTCAGGTCATGATCTCAGGATCCTGGAAATGAGTTCCATATCAGGCTCCCTGCTCAGTGAGGAACCTGCTTCCCCCTCTTTCTGAAGTGCCTGGGTGATTCAGTTGGTTAAGCAACTGCCTTCGGCTTAGGTCATGATCCTGGAGACCCGGGATTGAGCCCCGCATCGGGCTCCCTGCTGGGTGGGAAGCTGGCTTCTCCCTCTCTCATTCCCCCTGCTTGTGTTCCCTTTCCTGCTGTGTGTCTTGCTGTCAAATAAATAAATAAAATCTTTAAAAAAGAAAAGAAAAACTCTATTCCTCTGCCCTGCATCCTCAATGTGTTGGCATCTCATTTTCTTGAATTGTATCTCATGATCACAACTGATTAATCACAAATCTCTGTTCTCTGGCTAAAAATTTGTGTTCAAAATTGCAAAATATAAAAAAAAGGCTATTTAAGAATTCAGGGCAAGTGGAAATTTAGTATTTACTATTAATAGAGATGGCAGTGATTTTACTAATATTGTGAAAGTATTTTTATAGAAAATAGAAAAATAAATGAATACTTTCAATTTCATAGCAGTTGGTTTAAATTGCACAGTAGTTCCAGTAAACCATCATTCTCAGCTACGAAATCAATACATTTTAGTCCTGGCATGGATCTCATGGGTCATCTGACCCAGCCTCTTACTTTACAGATAAAAAAACCTGGTATACGGACACCTGAAATTATTTGCTCAAGATCATGCAAGCTACGAAGTTGTGGGTAAACAGCAGGCCCAGATTCCTAGCAAGAACATATTTTTTTAGGAACCCATAGAGATCTGCACACAGACATATAAAAAGACTCACAGTCTAATGGCTGGTTTGGAAAGCATCCAGTATATTGTAATGGTACCAAGATCTATGTGGGAAACATATTCAGAATTTCTTTTCATCCTCATCCAGATTCTAACACTAGATTTAAATGTTCTGCATTAAATAATTGATTCCCAGGCTTTGCAGGAGGGATTTAATACAGTAGCGCAAAATAATTGGGAAAGAGTTAGCATTTAGCAGCATCCTTATTATCTGTCTTTCAAATATTTTTCATTTCAGTTGATCAGTGCTTTTAAATTTTACCTTTGGAAAAGCTGTCTACAAAGGATGAGAAAAACAAGGAACTATATTTAAACGGTGTATTTGTCTAAGAATCCATTTGTAATTGTTCCATACTAAAGCAGAAAGTATTCAGAGTAATATCAACAGATGGTATTTTAAAATAGGCAATAAGAAATATAAAAGTGCATAGACTTATTGGCTGCAAATTGACACCGGTCATAGGAAATGATTGGTGCAGAACAAAGAGGTCAATTCTGCTTGGAAAACATATCCTTCCCATAACATGGTCCCTGAGTAAAGCTACAAAATAGATATATGTGTACCTTGAAATAATAAGCAGCATTTTCAAATAAGTGAAATAATTTTTATTATAAGAATTCACTGTATACACTGTAGCACCCTAACCAAAGAGCCATGCTATGGCATCAGAATAACCTGAAAATGGGTTGACAGTCTCAGCTGCCTGGCTTGTAAACCAGGAATAAAAACAGTAATTACTTCACTGTGCTCTTGTGAAAATTGAATGAGATAAGGCAAAGCAAAACACCCAACCTAGTGCCTGGCATATAGTGAGCCCTCGGCAGCTACTAGTGATTACTAGCATTACCGAGCTGTATCCTTTCCTTCCCAGAAAACCAACTACACCACCTGGAAGGAATACCTGCCATTAACTCATAGGCAGGAAAACATGACACACCAGATCTCTGCACCTTTGACATACACATAAAGACTTTTTTTCATGTCTTAAACATGATTTCCTTGTTTCTAAGCACTAAGAGACAGTTGTATTTAAATGGCATTCATCAATGTCATATTCCTGTCATTGTGTTGTCTTTAAACCAATAGGATTTATGAAGGAGGATAGAGAAGTTTATTATCTTATTATCCAAAAGATATTCCATGATGTTTAAGTCAAATTCACAATTGAGCATCTAATATATTTGGCTATTCTTTTATTTTTTTAATTTAAATTCAATTAGCCAACATATAATACATCATTAGTTGGCTATTCTTTTTTTTCTTTTTTTTTTAAGTTGAATATTTTTTATTCTCATTTTATTCCAGTGCAGAAGCTTCCCCCATTACATCAGATATGCTAAAAGTGTTGGCTAGAATAACATTCTATATAACCAATGCTCTCATTGGAAATAGTGATTCTCCAAATATAACTCTGCATTGATTTTTACCACCACAATAAGTCATCAAGTATCAGTGCCACTTACACAGTGTATGCGCACATACACACACACACGTGCAATAGAAGGAGAAATACAGACTGAGAAACAGAAACAGGCATTGGTGGGTGGTGGGAGGGGGAATCTGTGTTTATTATTGCTTCTTTCATCCTAAGATGCTTTTGGTGCTATGAAATTTTTAAGTGCCAACCAAGATATAAAACCATCTTTGCCACACAAAATAAACCCTTAGATGAGCAGATGCAGTTGGCATTTGTCTGATATGTTATTACTGATGTGTTATTATTTCTGTTTTTCCACCTTTCTCTCTGGGCATTTAACATTTTTGCTCAAATTGAGTATTCTTTATTTGTCCTATTTATGCAGTAAGAAATAGAAAGTTGCATCAACTGGCCTGCAGTACTCCTAGAATAAGCTTCATGTCTTCTAATAAGTCATTCTTCCTTGATAGAGGGGCCATATTTTATTCCTCTTTGAATCTACCGACCTTGGCATAATGCCCTGGTTCGCAATAGACACTAAATGACTAACCGCTGTATTGAACTGAACCATACCATTTAAAATTGTCTTTAGGCAACTGTTTTTATATCTACCCCTCTGGCATTTCTAATTGAATTCAGGTAATTTGGAGTGAGGTTCCAGTTGTTGTAGATGGGTGGCATTTCCATTGTTAATTACTAGTGACCTACTCTTATCTATCAATGTTAACTCTGAACTTTTAATGTCAAACATGACATTGATTCAGAAACCAAATGTGATTCCTTCAGTTTGGATAAGAGCCTAAACCTATATTGTTTTGGATGACATTATCACATATGAACGTTATACATACTTTTTATGAAAATGCAAACTACATAGCATAGAAACTCTAACATAATTTCTGTCTTAGAGGCAGGGTGGAAACATCATCCTTACTATAATATCTCTTTGTTTCAACATCTTTAGCATAGTAAATTTGTGCATGTTCTCCTTAATTTTTTCTTTCAGAAAAGGGACTATAGAAAACTCTTTCTTTAACATTAACATTTTTTGGTGAATTTTATAAAAATTCTATTAATTCTAATATTTATTACTATTGTAGCAATTTTTTAATAAATAGGATCAAATTATAAAATTTAATGATTAATTTTCTTAATTTATTAAACTATTAATAAATGTTTATCCATTTGACTATTTTCTTTTTCCTTAAAAATGCATCTTCAATTTATTTTCTAAGACCAACTGCACAATAATGAAAATCTAGGAATATTATCATATAACTTGTAGGCTTAAAGTGTGTAAATTCTAGAGAACTGATTAAGGTCAGTTTTTAGATTTCATAGCTTAATGGGACTTTAGGAATGAAGTGCCCTAGTTCCTTCATTGTGTAAAGAAGGAATCTAGAGTTATGTGTGAGTTAATGATTGCCCCAAATCATTGTTAGTGAGATGCTTCAAACTTGAAAGCAGACTTCCTCATCCTACATCTAAGTATTTTACTCTTAAATTGTGTGGCCTCAGGGTGCCTGGGTAGCTTAGTTGACCGAGTCACAGACTCTTAGTTTTAGGTCACTTCAAAATCTCATGGGTGTTAGAATGGCACCCTGTAATGAGCTCCACATTCAAGAGGGAACCTCTCCTTGAAGATTCTATCCCTCTGCCCCTCCCTCTGGCTCTCCCTCTCTCTCCAATTAATACATAAATCTTTATAAAAACATTAAAAAATCATGTAGCCCCTTTGACTAAACCCTTTAGAAAATATCTGAGAAAAGAATATATATGGGTGCCATTTCCAGACACATAGAGCTAGACACTGATTGTTGGCAGGTACCATCAATTACCATACAGAAAACTGTATTTCACTACAGTATGTCACCAATCCAAACATTTAGTGAAAATACAAGCTCAAAGTCTTATTTGAAAAAGCAACTAAATGTTAAGTCAAAAGCTGGTATTATTGGGGCGCCTGGGTGGCTCAGTTGGTTAAGCGACTGCCTTCGGCTCAAGTCATGATCACGGAGACCCGGGATCCAGTCCCACATCAGGCTCCCTGCTGGGCGGGAAGCCTGCTTCTCCCTCTCTCACTCCCCCTGCTCATGTTCCCCCTCTGGCTGTGTTTCTCTCTGTCAAAATAAATAAAATCTTAAAAAAAAAAAAAAAAAAAGCTGGTATTATCAATTAAAATGATGCCAGAAAGAGTCACGCAGTGTAGAAAGGTCACAGTTTTGGGTAATATGTTTGATTTTTCATATCAGAACCAATACTTAAAATGTGATCTATTATTATTTACATATATCTCCTAATATTTACTATATAATACTATTATTTTAATTTATAATAATAATAAAAAGAGATGTCCAATAATTCTGCAAGATAGATATGATTATCTTCATTCTATAAAAACAATATTGTCATACAAAAAGACTGAATTGCTAAGTGAGAGAGAAGGAAAATCCAGGTGTACCATACCAACCTTAACCAAAGCAACCACACCAAATAAATAAATAACTCTTTCTTTCTTCCAGTAAATCATTCTAGATTCTTTGGAAAGAAAAACAGAATTTTCAGTACAAAGATTTATTTTAGGTAAGCTGCGTGAAAACTAACAGAAAAGAGAACAGAAGTGGGCAGGAAATGCCCTAAGTCTGTGGTGCAGGTATGACATTGTGGAAAAAAAAGGGGAACAAATGAGAAGGAAGAGACTCAGACTGTGGCATAAGTCTGAGAAAGTCTGAAGCCCGCAGGGGATCTCTAAGGCAAAGATTGTCAGGAGAGAAGTCCTGCTTTCAGCAGAAATCACAACATCCTGTTCTACTATCCTTGGACATTGGTTGAAGCTGCCTGAGGAAAGCATATCCTCAGCTACACCGCAATCAGGGATGATCACTTGAGGCAAGATCTCTCTTAAAGGGTGATTAGAGTGTTTTACCCTGTGGCTACCACACACTGCACAAGTCCCTCACAGCTCTGATGCTTCATTTCCTTGAGGAAAATGGGAACACTAGACCTAATTTAAGGTGTTAGCATTTATTTGCTAGTAAATAATTACTAGAAAGCATTGGACATTTATCTAGTACATAAAAAATACTCTGGAAATATTGCCATGAAAATAAACATTCAATAATATAACTATCTCTATCTCTACAGATATTTGCTCTTGGATATAAAAATAGGGAAAATTGTCTTTCAGAATGTATCATTTTTAAGTTTGTCAGTCTCTACTCTGGAGCTGTCTTCGCTGGTATTAGGGATAACCCTAACCCAAATACATCAACCATACATATCTATGGCCAGCTACTAGTACTATGGAAGAAACATCATTCCCAAGAGTAATATTCTTGTTACTATTTTACATTATCACACTCAATTAAAAAATTCTAAAGTAAAGTACATTGCGAAATGATTGCTCAACTCCCAAGTGAATTGAAGACTGCTAACTTAGCCAAATGAGATAGGTCTCTATTTTCCAGTCCTTATCTGGATAATTTAGGATAGAAAATAAAATCAATGAGGAAGGACTGAAAGACTGTTTATTTTAGAGTTGATAAGATTATGGGAAAATTAAATTTAAGTGTACTCAGTGTACACTAAGAAAGATAATATGAAAAATATAATAAACATATTTTCTCTATCTTCACTAACAGTTGAGCAAAGGAAAATTAATGCTACCATAACAAATTTATTTGAGAGTATAAAGGAAATTATTCTATATTCAGGATTTTTATACTAAAAAAGGAGTCACTAAGATAGGTAATAAAAACCTTTCTATGGGTATGTATATTGAATGGTTTATTAATTCATTCATGCATTCATTCAATATTATTTTTCAATATTTACTATAAGTAAAATTCTAAGCTTTACAGTGGAAAATCATGAAAAGTAGTACAAAATAAAGGTCTAGATCATGTGTCCATTCTATCTGTAACTTAAAATCAATAATAAAAAGTAGAGTGACATCAGAAATATAGAAATTTCAAAACTTTGTCACATGACAAAAGCAAGAAATACTCTGGCAAAAACTCTCAGAATTAACTTTTTTTGGAGTTTGGAAACCAAATAAAACACAATGATCAGGGGAATATTTAATGAAGGAAAAAACTGTTGGATGTGGTAAGAGAGCTCCAGATTAACTTATGTGGCTGCCATCTGCACAACCCAGTTTAGCAACAGCCTTGAGATGACAACCTGTATTACTGGTGCAGGTTATTGGTACCAGAGGAATCGATACCGACTTTGTTCTTAAAGAATCGTGACTGTGTGTTTTGGTTTGTCTGGTGGGTCTCTGAAGTATCATCTCAGGAGCTTTATGTATTTCATCTGCCTCATAGTTTCCACAGGACTGTGACAGCATCAAACATTTAAAGGTTAAAGTATTAGCCATGGCCACTTCTACCAAAGTATACAATATTTGAGATAAACAACAGACCAGAAGATTGGGAATTAAGAGGCTGGGAAAGGAGAAACATAGGGAGGAAAAGTTTTGAAAATGTCCCACATACTTAGAAGGTCATGAAAATGACTAAGTCTTGGGCACCTGGGTGGCTCAGTGGATTAAAGCCTCTGCCTTCAGCTCAGGTCATGATCTCAGGGTCCTGGGATTGAGGCCCCTGTCAGGCTCTCTGCTCAGCAGGGAGCCTGCTTTCCCTTCTTTCTCTGCCTGCCTCTCTGCCTACCCTGTGATCTCTCTCTGTCAAATAAATAAATAAAAATCTTTTTAAAAATTTAAAAAAGAAAAGAAAAGAAAAGAAAATGACTAAGTCTGGATGCATGCTCAGGAAACACCTGAGAAAAAAGTAGGTTCTCACCTACAGCTAAACTTCAGACTCTGTGTGGGCAGGAAGCGAAGGCTACAGTAGAGCTATTAATTACCTGGCAAACCTTGGAGTGCCCTAACAGAGTCAATCTGAAAAGATAAGGAGAAGGTTTTTTTCTTTTCCTTCTTTCTCTCTTTTTTTTTTTTCTTTTCTTTCTTTCTTTTTGGGTCCTAAGTACTTAAGAAAACTTCTATCACATCTCTAGCAGAAGAAGCTGAAGAAACAGATATGTCAGTGAGCTAATAAGACAAAGAATGCAGGCATATAAAAATTAGTTTAGAAAAAAAACCAGACAAACAACTACCAAAATAAGTTGTAACAAACTATGTGGAAGAAGAAGAATCTTATTTCTAGAATTGCTACACTGTACTGTTCAAAATATCCCCCATTCGAGAGGAAATTATGAAGCATGCAAAGAAATAAGAATGTTCATCTCACTAGCATGAAAAACAAAATTAATAGTAACTGTCACCAAAGAAGCCCTGAAATTGAGCTTCCCTGACAAGTAATTTAAAATAATTGTTTTTAAATATTCTAAAAGAGGTAAAGGAAACAAACAAACAAACAAAAAGAGCTAAATGAAACCAGGAGAATGGTATCTCACCAAATGCTTAATATCATTTAAGAGATAGAATTTGTTTTAACACCAAATGAAAATCCTGGAGGTGAAAACTATAATAACTCAAAGAAAATTTTCACTAAAGCAGTTCAATAGGAGTTTTGAATGGAAGAAAAAAAGAATCTGTGATTTCGAAGATATGCGATTAGAGAGCATCCAATGTGAAAAGCAGAAAGAAAAAAAATGAAGAAAAACAATAAAGAAAAATGAGACTTTTGGAACACCATCAAACCTACCAACATACACAAGATGGAAACCCAGAAAGTAAGGAAAAAGAGAAAGAGGCCAAAATAATATTTGAAAAACTTATGTCTAAACACTTCCCAAATTTGCAAACTGAATCTACACATCAAGAAGCTCAACAAACCCAACTTGGGTAAGTTCAAACAGAATTTGACCTAAGACTTCTTGAAAACTGTTGAAAGACAAAGAAAAAATTATGAAGAAAATAGCAAAGCTGAAGTGGATTGTCTCATACAAAGGATCCTTAATAACAGTAATAGCCAGTTTCTTATTAGAACCATAGAGGCCAGAGGGAAGCGTGATGAAATATGTAATAAAGTGTTGAAAGGAAAAAAGAAATCTGTCAGCCAAAATTCTTTATCTGGCAAACTATCTTTCAGAAATGATGACATTCTTATATAGACAAAGACTAGAGTTCAGCAGTAGCAGAGATGTCCTATATGAAATGTTACAGGGAGTCCTCAGGATTAAGTAAAAGGACTAGAAGTAATTCAAAGCCATAGAAAGAAAAAAACATACTGGTGAAGGTAACTACACAGATAAATACATGAGCCAGAATTATTGCATTTGTGATTTGTAACTAGTCTTTTTTTTCTTTAGCCAATTTTTCCTTCATTTTTACTAATTTATTATTTTGTAATTTTTAAATTTTTAAAGTTAGGTATACTTTACACAAAATATTAAATTAGTTTCAGATATACAGCATAGTGATTTGACAAGTTTGTATATTATACTATGCTTACCACAAGGATAACCATCTGTCACCACACATTGCCATTATAATATCACTGACTATATTCTTTATGCTGTGCCTTTTATTTCCATGACTTATTCCATTTGTAACTTCTCTTTTTATCTAATGTACTTTAAAAAGAGAAATGCATACAAATGTTAATCTATCTTAATGAACACATATGTGTAAAGATAAAAGTTGTGACAATAATAGTATAAGGAGTTACAAAGAAGCAAATTTATATACTATTGAAACTCAGATGGCAATAATTGGTACTAGACTGTTATCAGTTAAGAAGTTAATTGTAGGAGCACCTGGGTGGCTCAGTTGGTTAAACGACTGCCTTTGGCTCAGGTCATGATCCCAGAGACCTGGGATCAAGCCCCACATTGGGCTCCCTGCTTGGCAGGAAGCCTGCTTCTCCCTTTCTCACTCCCCCTGATTGTGTTCCCCCTCTAGCTGTGTTTCTCTCTGCCAGATAAATAAATAAAATCTTTAAAAAAAATGTTAATTGTAATCCCCAAGGTCACCACTAAGAAAATAACTAAAAAATATACATTAAAAAAAAATAAGAGGGGCCTTGGGTGGCTCAGTCATTAAGCAGCTGCCTTTGGCTCAGGTCATGATACCAGAGTCTTAGGATGGAGCCCTGCATCGGGCTCCCTGCTCAATGGGAAGCCTGCTTCTCCCTCTCTCACTCCTCCTGCTTGTGTTCCCTCTCTAGCTGTATTTCTCTCTGTCAAATAAATAAATACAATCTTAAATAAACAAACAAATAAAGAAAGAAAGAAAGAAAGACATTAGAAGGGAACCAAAACATTATTATAGAGAAAAGTCAACTAAACACAACAGGAAGTAGTAATGGAGGAGTTGAAAAATAAAAAAGATATAAGATACAGAAATAGAAAAAAAATTTAAATGACAAATGTAAGCCCAACTTATCATAATTAAATTAAATATATACATGCATTAATTTTCCAGTTAAAGAGCAGAGATAGGCAACATAGAATTTAAAAATTATCTAATATCTGATGTCTATAAAAGACTAACTTTAGGATCTCCTGGGTGGCTCAGTGGTTAAGCCTCTCCTTCAGCTCAGGTCATGATCCTGGAGTTCCAGGATCAAGTCCCGCATTGGGCTGCCTGCTCAGCAGGAAGACTACTTCACCCTCTCTCACTCCCGCTGCCTGTGTTCCCTCTCTGGCTGTGTTTCTCTCTGTCAAATAAATAAAAGATTAAAAAAAAAAAAAAGACTAACTTTAAATCCAAAGAGAAAAATAAGCTGAAACTTAAAAGACAGAAAAAGATATCTGTTGCAAATGGAGACCAAAAAAACTGATGGCTCTACAGATACCACATAAAAGAAACTTTAATGCAAAAATGGATCCAAAGGAGAAAAAGTTCTCTATATTATATATTACATATTGATAAAGCAGTCTGTTTTTAAGAATTTTTAGCAATTACAAACGTATATACAACTAACAACAGGCCCCAGAATATGGAAAGCAAAAACTGACGGAAGTGAAGAGAGAAATATCTCTAAAATAATAGTTTTGGATTTCAATATCTTATGTTCAATAATAGATAGAAGAACTAAACAAAAAACAAACAAGGAAATAGAGTATTACGCAATTAGACTCAATAGGCATGTATAGAATTCTCCACCACCAACTGTAGAATACACATTTATCTGAAGTGGACATGGAAGATTCCCCAGGATAATTTGCCCAAGAATTTCAAGGGTGAGTCAATATATAAAATCAATTAATAATATGTGACATTAGTAGAATGAAAAACAAAAGCCACATGATTCTGTTAACTGATACAGCAAAAGCATGTAACAAAAATCCAACACCCATATAGGTCTATCTAGAATATATTTGCCACACCTAAAACTCAACAACAAAAAGGCAAACAATCCAATTTAAAAATTGGCAAGAGACTTGACTAGGCATCCTTCCATGAAAGATACACTTGAGTGCCCAATAAGCACTTGAAAAAATGAATATAATCAGTCATTAGAGAAATGCAAATTAAAACCACAAGATATCACTTCACACTGACTAAATGGCTATAATAAAAATACAAAAAACAAAAAAAACAGAACATAACAACTGTTGGTAAGCATGTGGAGAAATTGGAACTCTCACACATTTGCTGGTAAGAACAGAAAATGGCCCTGCCACTATGGAAGAGATCTGACCATTCTTCAAAAGTTAAAACAGTGTTACCATAAAACTCAGCAATTCTACTCCTAGATGTACATCCAAAATAATTAAAAATAGATATTCCAGCAAAAACATGCATACAAATATTCAAAGGAACACTATTCAAATAGCCCAAAAGAGACATCAACCAAATGTCCATCAGCTGATGGATGGATAAACAAAATGGGTATATTCATACAACAGAATTTTACCCAACCACAAAAAGGAAAGAATGACATAGACCACAACATAGATGGATATTGAAAGTATTATGTTAAGTGAAGGAAGGCAGAAACAAAGACTGCATGTTGTATAATTCCATATATATATAGCATGTCTACAATAGATAAATCCAGAAAGACAGAAAGCAGGTTAGTGGTTGCCAGAGACTAAGGTAGCAGGTACCAGGGGGTGACTGTTTAATGGTTGTCAGGAGCTGGAGGGAGGTGGAAATGGATAGTGACTGCTTGATAGGGAAAGATTTTCCTTTGGGGTAATGTCAATATTCCAAAACAGACAGTGGTGATGTTTTACATTGTAAATGTCTTAAAAGTCAACAAATTGCATATTTTAAAATGGTAAATTGGTGAATTTTATCTCAAGTTTAAAAAGTAGAAATTAATGGACAGCACAAAATGGTTCTATAATAGACATTAGGCAGTGATATATAATTCCTACCAAATAGATGGGACCAAAAAAATGTTCTGGAGGAATGCAGAGGCAGAGAGTACTACAAGCTTCAAAAGGGAACATGATTACTAGAAGAATCAAAACTTCCTCTGAACTTTGCAAGACTTTGAGGTGGGGGTGACTAAGGGGAGCTTAAGTCGGCCTTGAGGAAGGGCGTAAAATTTCAGAAGCAAAAGAGAAGGCTCTGCCTGGGCTGGTTTAACTAAACTACTACCTGTAAAAGTGTTATTTTTCTGAAACATATATGGCAAATAAGTGACTCAAAAGCCAAATGTCGCTTGTAGATGACAACTGTTTCTATTTGAAAATGGGGAAAATACACTGAAAATCTAGATTTTAAACTTCTCTTAAAAATTAAATACATATGGGGCGCCTGGGTGGCTCAGTTGGTTAAACAACTGCCTTCGGCTCAGGTCATGATCCCGGAGACCCAGGATCGAGTCCCACATCGGGCTACCTGCTCGGCAGGAAGCCTGCTTCTCCCTCTCTCACTCCCCCTGCTTGTGTTCCCTCTCTGGCTGTGCTTCTCTCTGTCAAATAAATAAAATCTTTAAAAATAAAATAAAATAAAATAAAATATTAAAAAAAAATTAAATACATATATTTAATATATATGGCAGTGGGCTACTTATTCTTAAACCCTACAAATTGACTGTAGCAAAGCAATAGTGGGACCTTTCACAGAGTCTGAAAATACTCAGTTGCATATTTATTTTCCAGGCACTTAAATTTGAAACACAGGATTAAAATTTTTAACTTGTTTTTAGCTTTTATAGTACCATAATTCTAAAGAAAATTTGCAAAGTAACCTTTGCATGAACCTTAAGGATCTAAATAATAATTTCAAATTTTTGAGTCATTGTACATCCCATGGACCCCTAAGGTACTCTGTGTTATAGCATCCAGTTTTAATTTTACAATGAAGCCATCCAACCCTTCTTATGAGATGAGGAGATTTATTCCTTCATAATTTCATTTTAGCAGCTTATAGACCAAATGGGACACATGCCCTAGAAAATGTTAATGTAGAAAGGATTTGTTCAGAAATATAAATTTCCTCTGTTTAAAAAACAGAATTTAAAGAAAATATATCTTTTTTTTCTATCAGTTTTATAATGGAACCCTAGCATAGTTTTCCACCTTCAAAATATCCCAATTCCATATATTTGTAGCTGAATATATTTTTGTTCTGACACAGCTGGAAAAAGCTTCAATTTAGCAATTTAGATTTAGCAAACAATTTGTGCATAATATGGCCCATTTGCTTTTGGTGTTATTTCATCATGATTTTAGAGCCAAAAATACTACAATATAAAAATCAGCAATTGAGTATGTGCAGTGACTCTGATGAACTGGATTTTCAATGGTGTTTTGTTTAAAATATTATCCAGCCTGTTTAGAATGTATAATTTCAAAAATGTCATGGATTAAAAGGTAAGATGCCCCTTACTGAGTCTAATTTCCATTACAAATCAAGAGGACACAAGCTGTGATATCACTCACAGCCTATGTGAGAAGAACTTAACCCTCTGACCTACCTCATTCTTCTCTATTCTTGAGAACACTGAACCAAGGCTCTGCCTGATAAATTTATAACTTAATTTGTTTTTGAGGTTGTACATCTAGATTTTATCCAGTTTCTCAAATGGGAGGCAAATGACACCCTACTTCCAAGACTCCTGTCCTCTAAATAAAAGAAAGAGCAAGACTCCACTACACTGAAACTAATCAGTATGGACTTTTCAGGATCTTTCAGCTGTGGCCTGTAGCTACACTGAAGCCTCATTTTGTTCCAGTTTGGTTCGGCAGTAGAAGAGGTTATAAAATACGCCTACAAACAAACACACAACACACACACATGCACACACACACAACTGACTGAGGAAAGGTGATCTTAGAATCAGGATCTCCTGCCTTGAGCTTCCAATAGATACTGGGAAGATAGCAAGCACTTGACCTTCAAATACATGTTTTCTTGACTTTAGGGATAGGGTTCTCTGGTACCTCCCTGATTGTGCTCAGCTTGACTTACTAAAAAAACCGTGTGTGTGTGTGTGTGTCCTGCTCTAGAACTTACTCAAATCTAGACTCTATTCGTGTATACTTTACCCTGGTTCCTACTCTGTGGAATAAGATTTTTCCTCTCATTCAACCATTTATCTATCTAGCCATCCATCCTTTCATCCACTATCATATATTAAGCACCTACTGTGTGCCAGATTAAGGTGCCAGGCAAGTGAAACTAAATAGAGTCCTGGTAAGTGCCTTCGGAATATCTTCAACTAGTGAGGGAAAAGAGCACATTAAAGGCATAATTATGTGAGGTAAACATTGGTTGAATAATGTTCAGGATTTTATGAAGTCTCAGATGTTGAAAAATAGTTTATGGGGAGACTGTGAAGGAAGACACAACAAGGAACAAGGATACATATGAAAGGAGTTTTAATGAATAGAATTAACCAAGGTGGGGAAATGGTAAGGATGGGGGATTAAAAGAGGTAAAGAAAAAATTTATTGAATCAAGGAGATAGCTTGATAAGGACATGGGAATGAAAATCAACATGCTGTGTGCATGGGAACTGCATGTTACCTCAGGAAGCTCAATTAAAAAGTGAGTCAGAGATCATGAGAAAGGAAGATGGATAAGTAGGAAGAATTTAGATATCTGCGGGCCTTGAATCTCAAGATATCCCTGGGTTTTCACATTCTACAGATGGCAGTAAATATCCTTCCAAATTAAGCTTCTGGACAACTCATATTCTTATTGTTTTTCTTTCCCACTGCGAATATTACCTTTAACATTATTTCCCACACTTCTTTGATAAAAAGAATCAACTGGAGTTATAAAACAGAGCCAAGGTATGAGGCGACTTTAGAAATCTGATACAATATTTTCTGGGAGGGCACAGGAGTCTGAATTCTTAACAAGATTCTTATGATCAGACATGCTTGGAAAACACTAACTGGTGAATATTCCTTTGCAGCAATTTCTATCAAGACAGAATGTATAAAATTTGATGTTTTCTCTTTTAATTTCAAATAACATTAAAATACATTGAAGCTATTGTATATATTGGACAAAAATTACTATTATAATAAAAATAATTTATTTAGTATGTCATAGTCAAGGTAAGATTTAAGTTAGTTATTTCAGAATTATATGAAACCCTTTAATGCCATTGAATAACCCCTGAATCAATTAACCATAAAATGCTGAAAACTAGTTTTCTTCCTATATTTCTTTTTTAAAGGAAATGGATGAGAATACAAAGAAATGATGACTATGATTTTATAAATTCCAAAGATTAATTTTCAGGTCCAGTCCAATTTGTATGATAATGACATTCTGTCAACCTTAATTTTTAATCTGAATTTTCACTTGGCCATGGTATATGTATTCAGTTTTTCTTTATGCTCTGCCAAGTATTCTTAAAATATGTGACATTTTAATCCAGGGGTGATAGAGAAAATATATCTGTGATATAAGCTGTGTGATATGTTCATATAGCTCCCAAAGTACCTTGCAATTCATCTACATGACAGCTGTTATTGAAGCTTAAGATCATTAGCACAGGAAACTTGGCAAGGACATAGGACTGGATTATAAATATTGGCTTCAGATGTCATTTTAGGACAGAATTAAACTCTCTCAGGATGTAGTAGCATAGATTATACAAGAAATTTCAATTGAATACAAATTCACTTGTGAGATTAATGAATCAGACCAAAGGAAAAGCATAAAATATAATTGAATTCATGTTGTTCTTGATTTTAAAAAAGTATTAGTAGCAAAGTTGAAGAGTTTGATTTTCATAACTTACAAGTTGTCTCACATGGGGAAAGTTACTTAACTTCTCTAAGAGTCATTATTTTCCTAAGTACAATTTGGGTAGATGGAAATTTTTTTTTTTTTTTTTTTTTTGGCACAGTGCCTACCACACACTAAGTTCTTCTCCTTCCTCTTCCTTTTCTATCCTTTTCTTCATTTTTCCTCATCTTCCTCTTCTTGGTCTCCTACTATTAATATAATCATCATTTTTACACATCCCTTTACCTTTGTTTTCTACAGATTTTTCAGTTACTTGAAAACAATTTTTTTTAAAGATTTTATTTATTTGACAGAGAGAAAGATCACAAGTAGGCAGAGAGGCAGGCAGAGACGGGGCCTCCATCCCAGGACTCTGCACGACCTGAGCTGAAAGCAGAGACTTTAACCTACTGAGACACCCAGGTGTCCTGAAGAACAGTTTTTGATTAGTTAATGTTGGAGTTATAATTTCTAGGTTAACCAGAAAAATAACTAAAAAAGAGTATCTAACAAGAAAAAAAGGAATATAAGTAATACGCCAAAATAAGGAAACAAAAGATAGTAAAAGAAAAAAAAGATTACTGAAGCAAATAGAAAAGCAGAATAATTGTTAAATTCGAACTCACAGTAAATGCAATACATGTAAAGGTATTAATTATTACAATTAAAAGAAAAAACAAAACAAGGGGTGCCTGGGTGGCTCAGTCATTAAGTGTCTGTCTTTGGCTCACATGATCCTAGAGTCCTGGGATCAAGCCCCACATTGGGCTCCCTGCCCGGCGGGAAGCCAGCTTCTCCCTTTCTCACTCCCCCTGCTTGTGTTCCCTTTCTAGCTGTGCTTCTGTCAAATAAATAAATAAAATATTAAAAAAAAAAGAAAATCAAAATAAAACAAAAGGCAATGGTATCTTTTTAGCAAGAGATTCTGTAAAATAGAAGATTGGTGATGAGATGACAGAAAAGTAGATGATGGAGAAAGCTATATCAAATAAATACCTAAATAAATGTGATGTAGCCATACTAATACCAAATATACTTGAAATAAAAAATCAGGAGTGCTTGGGTGGCTCAGTCCTTAGGCCTCTGCCTTTGGCTTAGTACATGATCCCAGCGTCCTAAGATGGAGCCCCAGGTCATTCTCCCTGCTCAGTGGGGAGGGGGAGTCTGCTTCTCCCTCTGCCCTTCACCCTACTCATGCTATCTCTCTCCCTCTCTTTCTCTCAAATTAATTAATTATTTAAAAAAGAAATCTCTAAAAACTGAAAAACATAATCAGAATGAGATTATGGAAAATACCCGTACAAAACTTCTGTTTTGCTTTTTTTAAAAAAGATTTTATTTATTTATTTGACAGAGAGAAACACAGCTAGAGAGGGAACACAAGCAGAGGGGGGGGTAAGAGAGGGAATAGCTGGCTTCCCACGGAGCAGAGAGCCCTATGTCAGGCTCTATCCTGGGACTCTAGGATCATGATCTGAGCAGCAAGCAGACACTTAACAACTGAGTCACCCAGGCGCCCTTCTGTTTTGCTTTGTGTTATGGAAGAATAAGGCTGGGACATAACTCTTTTACTCTCCCTACCATGACATTTATCTTTATATTCTCTGTGGACTACATTTCTTTTTTTTTTTTTACTTTAAATTTATTTTATTTTTTCAGTGTTTCAAGATTCATTGCCCATGCCCCACACCCAGTGCTCCATGCAATAGGTACCCTCAGTACTTACCACCAGGCTCTCCCATCCCCCCACCCCCTCCCTCCAAGTCCCTCAGTTTGTTTCTATGTCCAAAGTCTCTCATGTTTTGTTTCTCTCCCTGAATTACCCTACTTCCCATTTACTTTCCTTCTCCTACTGTCTTCTATATTACCCCTTATGCACCACAAGTAAGTGAAACCATGTGATACTTGACTTTCTCTACTTGGCTTATTTCACTCAGCATAATCTCTTCCAATGCAGTCCATGTTACCACAAAAGTTGTATATTCATCCTTTCTGATGGAGGCATAGTATTCCATTGTATATATGTAGCACATCTTCTTTATCCATTCATCTGTTGAAGGGCACCTTGGCTCTTTCCACAGTTTGGCGATTGTGGCCATTGCTGCAATGAACATTGGGGTATATATGGCCCTTCTTTTCACTACATCTGTATCTTTGGGGTAAATGCCCAGTAGCTCAATGGCAGGGTCATAAGGTAGTTCTATTTTTAATTTTTTAAGGACTATATTTCTAATTCTTTTGATACAGACCTCATTCCACTCCACATCACCCAGGCATCCAGTTACTTGAAAATTTTACAAAATTACATTTTATCTATGAGAGAAACTACATCAAATCACTTTCTCAGTGACATACATTTTAGATAATAAATACTATTTATTCAAATATATATTCTAAAAATCACTTGATGCTCTATATAAAATAACATGGATTCTCACAGTCTAAAAAAAAATAATGGAAATAAGAAGAGAAAGGATGAGATGAAGTCAGGAACATTAACATATCAATGAACACCATACAATAATTTGTAAGAATTTGAACTGTGAATATTCCTTTGCTTTTCCTAAAGCTAATGCATATTCTAATGATAATGATTGTAATAACCAAATTGAGAATAAGGAAAAATTATGTTTCATAAGTTACAGGGTTGGTAAGATGGGATCACTGAACCAAAACAGTATTGAAGTGTTTTGCTAGCCATTTCTGTTGCTAAGAACAGACACAATTTTTTCCTTTAGCCCTCATGATGTAAGTACTGATTGTTAGAAAAGGCAAATGGCTTTGGCATTTCTCAAGTAAATGGGTCCAGTCCAGAGGTGAATGGCATAACCAGTATTTGAATTGAAGGCAATAGCAAAAGTGAAGTTCAATGAAAGCTCTCCCAGGATTAGCCAAACAATATGGTCCTGCTCCTATGGGGACCTCAGTAAGGAGCTGACTTGATATAGGAGTAAGTTTTAGAATGTCTTAGATAATCTTAGCATATTTTCCAATCTCTAATAAATCCCAACATAAATCCTAATAGGTAAGAATTGTGGGGCAGTAAGTTTAAAGTCATACTCCAGTTAGTACCTGGATAGCAAGGATAATATATTTTCACTTTAAAGTATACCATATGACAGTCATAGGACTGACATCTCATTGGGGACAGTTAGGACCTAGCTACAACATATGAACAATTAGAACTTATCTCATTTCAACACTGGTATGCACAGAGGAGATAATGTCATAGTCAATATTTGCCTCAGAAAAAGAATCCAGCTTTTCTCTAACACACAGGAAAATGATCTGTGATGTTTTCCAGTCTAATGTTCCCTAATTTTGTTATAAGTTTGAGGACATATTTAAACATTAATTCTAATTGATATCAATTAATAACTAAACATACATCTGAAGAAATACACACCCTAATGTATGTGTGTTTAATTATTTAATAAAATCTTGCAACTATATCTGGCAATTCTCATGGTCTTGACATATCTATTAAAATATACTAGTATACCTGGACCCAAAATAATCACCCTTTTATTAAGAAAGGTGGCATAATATTATGGAAAGTGCTGAAAACTAAAAGTGGAGTGATCCATGATCTGTTCCAGGACGGACATTAATTTTCTGTGTCATCACCACCATGTTAAGCTAAATTTTCTTTTTGGTAAAATGAGAGTTTGGTAATAGGTAAGTTCAAAGAACTCCATGTACAAATTCCAAAGAGTTCTCACTGACTTTAACATTTAAGTAGTTGTATATACTTTTTTAAAAATTTTATTTATGTATTTGACAGAGAGAAATGCAACTAGAAAGAAAACTAAAGCAGGGGGAGTGAGAGAAAGAGAGGGAGAAGAAGGCTTTCTGCCAAGGAGGAAGCCCAATGTGGGGCTTGATCCCAGAACTCCAGGATTATGACCTGAGTCAAAGGCAGACACTTAATGACTGAATCACACAGGCACCCCAAGTTGTATGTAATTTATGCATGTTATAAATTTAGTCATTGTTAAAACAGCCCTATGAAGATGCTTTTTTACACTTCACCAAATACAAACAGTAACTGTCTCTTCAAACAGGAATGGAATAATTATTCAGTCAACAAATCATGAAATAATTACCTAACAAACATCCATAGGTTACATCAATAAGAAAAATAAATAATAAAAATTATTCACATCACCTGAGATATTCAGTATCGTCCTCATTTTAGAAATATTAAAACTCATGACCAGAATATTTCAGTAAATTTCAAAGGTCATACATCTAACAGATAGAATTTGAGTTTTGATTTTTCAGCTTCAAAAATTATGATCTTTTTCTAGTAAGCCATGCCCTGATGACATGAACAGAAAGTAGAGTTGTAGGAAATAAGGAGATAGCTAGATAATATAAGACATTCTAAAGAGTAATAGTACTCTGATAAATTTTGTCAAAACTGTTCCTTGAAGATTATGTTTTTCATAGAAAGTACATAACCCTAAAAACACAAATAAAGTCATTAGTCTGATAAAATAATTTTTTTTAAAAAAATCCTGAAGTGTAGGACACCTGGCTGGCTCAGTCAGTAAAGCATGAGACTCTTGATCTTGGGGTCCTGAGTTCTAGCTCCACATTGGGGGTCAAGATTATTTTTTTTAAAGTTCCAAAATGTGAAAATGCTCAATTTAATTATAAACACCCATTAAAGTATGGAAAAGAGCCATATATGCCGCTTTTAACTTTTTCCACCATGAAATTTCTGGAAATTGTCAGCTGGAATTTAAAGAGCAGAGATACCAAGAAGACTTTCAAAATGAATGGTATGGTTAGTTATAAAAAGTATCCCTGGTTCAGCAGATGATCTTTGCTTTGTACCCACTCTCCTTAGAAAAGACGTAGTGGAGGCACATGGGTGGCTCAGTCATTAAGCCTCTGCCTTCAGCTGAGGTTATGATCCCTGGGTCCTGGGATCCAGTGCTGTATTGGGTTCCTGATTGGTGGGAAGCCTGCTTCTCCCTCTCCCACTCCCCCAGCTTGTGTTCCTTCTCTCGCTGTGTCTCTGTCAAATAAATAAATAAAATATTTAAAAATAAATAAATCAATAAACAAATAAGATATTGAATCATTAATATGTAAATTATAGGGTATCAACTTTAATTTTCTTTTTTTTTGATCTTCATAAATACATTAACAGTCAAGATAACCAATACCTGGGACAATCTCAACTCAAAAAACATTCAAGGAGGAACCTGAAAATATTTCTTGTTTGTCAGATTCTGAACATTTGTGTTTAAAAATAAGTACCCTGAAGATTTAAGGCCAACAAAAAACTAAACTAAATCAAAGAACAATCACAAAAATCTGTAAGCATTTTCAAATTTGTATACTTTCAAATGGTAAATACTACCACCAGCCAACAGAATTTAGGGTTGGAGAATCTATAAACCACAGCAAAAGGTGTGTTTAGATTAAGAGTATATACTATTATCTCTAACATGAATTCAAAAGGGAACATTAAAATGAGTTGCTTTTGATAGGATGATCATCTTCAAGATTCAAATCTCAAAACATTCCAGAATGACATATTTATGAAATGCTTGGGTAACTACAGACTGTTTGGGCATGTATATTGCTTCAATCTTACTCAGCTTGTAAGTAAGGTTAGAAATAAAGCATAAAACTTTAAACTGGACATCCAGACGTCACTGCAAACCACAGACTTACATTCTTTCGCTATTTTTATCATTTGTTTACTTTTTGCATTTCCTCAGCTTGGACAGGGACTTTCTGCTTCTAGTCAATTTCACTCTTATTTTTGGCACATGAGTAAATTTTCCAGTACTTCTGGAAAATGTTACATTAAAAAATTCTTAGCATAGAGATGATGGAAACATTCTTACTGAGATTTAATAAATTGGGTGGTGATAGTTATCACTATCATCCAAGGAGATAGCCACAGCAACCCAAAAGAGGTTTCCCAGTCATCTCTAGGAGGCTGGCAGCAGTAAAAAATGGCGTCTCCTCTCCTTCATCCCTACCCAACACTACCATCCAATACTCCTATCCCATTTTAAAACATAAATGGCCTCCCTGCCTGACAATAACTCATATACACTCCCATCCTTCCTGAGTTTTCTGAATGATTCATTGAGTATTTCTGTGGGTTTGGTAGCCTAGAGAACTTTAGGCTGGTCTCCAGTGAGTACCATTAACTCTAGACTCCTGTCAGTTACCTAGTTCTTTTATGTTTAATTACAACATGTTATTGAAAACTAAACTTGGAACCCTGTAAGTATACACTTCCCCTCCCCACAAAAAAAAAAAAAAAAGCCAAATGTAAAGGGATATTTTGCTTATAAAAACTTATAGCTTTTATGGATTAAACATACTCTGTTAAAAGAGAATCATAGAATTCATTTCCATTTGTGTGCTCACAAAAGAAGTTGCTTTATTCAAATCACAGCACACTTTCTGTTATTATTTTAACTGGTGATCTCAACTTCATCTACCAGCTGGTGAGAAGTAAATTTCACTTGTTTTATTGCCCAGTGAGAAGAAAATTTCCACACCAGTGTAGCTGAACTAAAAATGAATAGGAAATTATAAATGCAGCTTGAGGAGGAAGGAAAGACCATTTCCTTTCAGCCACTCTCAATTTGGCTTGACTTTATTATGACAAATATGGTGTAGCCTCAATATAGAAAGTGCTCCTATTGTAAAACACTCAGCACTGCCTGCAAACAGAATACTGAGATGCAGCTTTCCACCCAGAGTGCTGAGGAACACCCGGCATCCCCAAAGTAGTTTCTTATCTCAGAAACTTTCAATTTCAGTCAGAAGGTAGCAATGACTGCTGAGGGCACAAATATTATAATTAACAAGATTTTTATATCATTATAATGGAAATGCCTGCGACTACTTTGGGGTGTTTTTAGTACCCACTTGAATCAGGGAATAACTCATCAGCTATTGCTGAAATGTCCTGATATGTGTCAGGAAGGGAGCGGGATAAATGGAGATTATGACTTACTTTGATAGGAATCTAAAGTATTTTGCTGTTAATAATTCCTCCCTTTTAGTTTATTCAGAGCAATTCTAAATATTTCCTGGCATACCTGCTTTTTCAAATAAGCCCTAAATTAAGGAGTAAATACAGCAATTTTACATAAAAATAACAAATCTTCCATGTTATCTTCTAGAATGATCATTTTATACTCTACATTGAAATGTATGATCATTTTGAGTTGATTTTTTTTTTTTAATGTAAGGTATAGGGTTTAGTTTGAGGTTTAGGGCCTGATGAACAGATCTGTGACATGACACCAAACTCATGGTCTAGAAAAGAAAATAATCAGTACATAGGACTTCATTAAAATAAAAATGTTTGCCCTCCAAAAGACCCTATGAAAAGGCTTGGAGAATAAGCTACAGACAGGGAAAAAATACTTGCAAACTACATATCTGACAAAATACTTATATCTGTAACATATAAAGAACTTTCAAAATTCCATATTAAAACAATAATCCAATTAGATATGGGAAAAAAAAGTTCACCCAAAAAGATATACAGAGAGCAAATAAACATACGATAAAATGAACAATATCACTAACCATAAGAAAAGGCAGATTAAAACCACACAACAAAATATCACTAACCATAAGAAAAGGCAGATTAAAACCACACAACAAAATATCACAACAGAACTATCAGAATGTCTACATTTTTAAAAAATCATTTATTTATTTTTTTCTTTTTTTTTTCTTAAGATTTTATTTATTTATTTATTTGACAGAGAGAAACACAGCTAGAGAGGGAACACAAGCAGGGAGAGCGAGAGAGGGAGAAGCAGACTTCCCAGCCAGCAGGAAGCCTGATGCAGGGCTGGATCCCAGGACCCTGGGATCATGACCTGAGACAGACGCTTAATGACTGAGCCACCCAGGTGCTCCTGTAACTATTCTTAAATAAAAAATATATTTTAAAAGTTTTATTAGAAAGTCAGTTTGGGCACAGGCTATTGGATATACTAATGCCTCTTATACACTGAAAGTAACTCCATCAAAGTTTGACATAGACTTTTACACATTACTTGGCATACTTTATCCTAAAGATGAAATCTTTAAATGACATTATTTCAAATTAAGTATACTACTGGAACTCTCTTGCTTATGTCTTCCTGCCTCCATTCCCACCTTTTCTAACAATAGTAAGCTATTTTGAAGGAAGGGGGTTATCCCTCCTCCATTAATAAGGTCCAGACGGGGCATTGTTCCCCATCTGCAGTAATCAAAACCTAGAAAGACCAATGAAAGAGCTTCATCCTCCTGACCAGAGTGATTATTT
Organism: Spilogale gracilis; assembly: GCA_004023965.1. Lineage (NCBI taxonomy): Eukaryota > Metazoa > Chordata > Mammalia > Carnivora > Mephitidae > Spilogale > Spilogale gracilis. The sequence goes on from PITA01006578.1 coordinate 79,170, forward strand.
TACACATGAGAAATGTGACTCATATAAGTCATTGTAAGTCCTCCTGAGATTAATCCATGAAATTAGAAAAAAAAGTGATTTGTTTTTATAATAATCCATCATTTGTTTATAGATTTGTGGTTTTGGGTCTTACGGAGAGAGCTGGTCTGAAAATCAAATCAATAAGCTAGTACCACTTGAGTCAAAAAATCCCTTTTTTCTTTATGCTTGGTTTAAATTAGTGTGGGCTCTTTGTCACCTTTATCACAGGATCCTGATAAATATAACACTGTATAAATATATACTGAAAATATTCTAGACTCAATAAATATAATATTTTCATTTGAAGAAACCAAACAGAAAGGATGTAGGCTTATAATCCTTATTCAGAAACAATTTGAAAGAATAAATATGATTAAAATAAATATTTATAATTGTTGGAATTTATTTTTGACTTGCAAAATTATAATATCATTTGGTTTGATCGAATAGGTCAGCTTGATTAGTATCCTGTATTAACTAATTTAATGGATTTATTTATATTTGCCTCTTTCCAAAAAAAATTTGAGGTCAACACTTTCCTAAATATTCCAATGATAAGTGCATAGCTACAGTAAAATTTCTGAAATGTATTTTTATTGGTTGCTTGGTTTAAAATGGTATGTTTCAGAAATCTTGTTATACTCCCAATATAAATGTCAGTATAAATAAAACTGAGAACTTGATTTAGAGTATCATTTATCACATGACATTATGGTGATAAGTTCCTTTTCTGAGAGAATTACAAAAACAAACCTTTTAAGTCTTCTTTTATCATATAGGCATGTTTTGACTTCATTTACTCCCACTTCAGTGATATAGTATTTTAATTCAAGAATATTTTTAACATCTGCCAACCTATGAAGAAACTAAATACAGAAATTTTTAATGGAATGATTTTTAGTTTGTACATACGATGTTAGCTTTAAATGAAGATAAAACTATAAAATATTGCTGCTATGTTCATTCATGTTTCACACCTGGACTTCTTTTATATTGACAAACTATGCCAAATCCAGCCATTATTAAAAAGATATTGCTTTAGCTTTAAAAACAAAAACAAAAACAAAAACAAAAAACCTTCTTTCTTTCCTTCAATATCTTAGCCTCTGCCCCACTTCTGTCTCTAAATATGAAATATGTCATGATTAAGTTGCATTTCTTGCAACTTCCTCAAATTTCTGGAAAGCCATCTCCCCATGGGGAAAGGAAAAAGGAAGAAAGAATCAAAAGGTAGTGGGAAATGAGCCCCTGATTAGCAGATTCTCTCTGGGGTTCAAAGCTATACCCCATGACAACCTAAACACCCTAGAAATACAGTAAGAATTTTTATTGCCATATCTTAACATCTATAAAAAGGTCATTTACTTTTTATTGAAGTTTATATGTATGTGTGTTTCACATAATTTATTATTCAAACTGAAATTGAAAACAAACTTAATATACATAGAAAATGAATCATCTAGGAAATGTTGCATTTTTTTACTTTTCATTTTATCAGATTGAAAATTAGAAGTAAAATGACTTTCTTTTTATTGAAATACACATAACATAATATTAACCCTTTTAAATATTACAACTGAGTGGCAGTTAGTGCATTCACATTGTTGTACAGTTACTATATGAGGTTTCAAAACATTTTCATTACTCCCCCCACAAAAAACAAGAAACAAAACAAACTGATCCATTAATCAGTTGTTTTACATTATCCCTTACTTTAGCCTCTTGGCAAGTGCTAATCTACTTTCTGTCTCTATCAATTTGACTGTTTTGGATATTTCACATAAATGGAATTACATCCTGGGTGACCTCTTAAGTCTAGATTCTTTCACTCAGCATAGTGTTTTCAAGTTTCATCCATGTTGTAGCATGTATTGATACTTTACTCTTCTGTATGGCTAAATAATATTCCATTGTATGTATCTACCACATTTTATTTCTCTGTTGATGGGCATTTAAGATATTTTCACTTTTTAGCTATTGTGAACATTGATGCTGTGAACATTCATATGCAGATGTTGTTTGGACTCCTGTTTTCAATTATTTAGGATATATACCTAGGAGGAGAATTGTTGGGTCATATGGGTAATTCTACATTTTAAAAAGCTATCAAATTATTTTCTACAATAGCTACTCTATTTTAAATACCTATCAGCAATGTAATATATGAGGGCTTCAATATCTCCACATCCTTGCCAATACTCATTGTTGGTTAATTATTATTATTTATTATATCTACATATTCTATGTTGTTAATAATATATATTGATAATATAAAATATTACTTTTATTATTATAGCTATGGTGGATATGAAGTGGTATCTCATAGGTATTTTTGTTTTGTTTTTTATTGAGATATTTTTGATATACAATAGTACTTTAGTTTCAAGCATTGTAGTTTTAATTTTCATTGCCTTAATGACCAATGATTTTGAGAAATTTTCCGTGTGCTTGTTGATCATTGGTATATCTTTAGAAAAGTGTCTATTCAAGTTCTTTGTCCATACCTTGAGTTTTGTCTCTTTGTTGTTGAGTTATAAGAGTTCTTTATATATTCTGAATATTAAATACTTACCAGATATACAGCTTAAAAATATTTTTTTGACCTTTAGGTTTTCTTTTCACTTTGTCAAAACTATTTCTTTGATGCCCAAAAGATTTTAATTTTATGAAGTAGTTTACCTATTTGTTTCTCTTTTGTTGCTTGTACTTTTGTTTGTCATATATAGAAGTTGTTGCCTAATCCAACATCTTGATGATTTACCTTTATGCTTTTTGCTAAGTTTTATAGTTTTAGCTCTTACATTTAGGCTATTGATTTGTTTTCAGTGAAGTTTTGTATATGGTGTGAGGTAAGAGCATTGTAGCATTTTAATACATACCTCATGAATATTTGAGCCAGTGAAAAAATAATTCTGACAAAAGAAAAGAATTACTTTACTGTGATTTGTTGTTCCTGATTTAAAAAAATTACAAATGTGGCTTTTGTAGTGTATGGCCCTTACAGAACTTAGAATTAGTTAATACTACTCTGGAAATATCCCATATTTGATTTGCTAGATGCATTAGAGCTAATGTGACTTCCTTATTTGTTTTTGCTGACAATTTTATCACTTGAGCCCTAGTTCACTAAATCTGGCAGACTCTGGGCAGTATCTAAAACTATAATATCCAGAACATGTCTGCCAAACTTCTTACATTCCTCAAGTCTGGTGGTAGGGATGGTGCTGTAAACCTTCTTTGTGATTTTAACAGTTTATAATATAATGGTCCTTTCCATTTTATAAAGCTCTTAATCACAATATTTTATTTGGTCCTACTACTCCCTTTTGAATTAGACAGGACCTGTACTTCCTCATTATTTTATATATAAGAAAACTGAATCTTTGCAGAACTAAATGATCTTCCAAGGTCATATGACAAAAAGTAGCAGATTAGTACTCCAAGCCTAGTCCTTGGACTCTGGCCATTTTTCTTTTCTTTTTTCTTTGCTCAACTACAATGAGTCAGCGTGATTCTTGAGCAAATTTATAAGAGGGGTTTAGCAAAAATTATTTTAATTCATTATTGAAAATCAGATTTAAAAATAGTAAAAAGCTATGAAGTGCTATTTCCCCTCTAAATGAATGTGTGATACATATTTATAAGCTTTTAGTACAATAATTTTATAACCAAGCAGCTGCTGAAACAATGAATTTTTATGGCCAGCATCTCAGTTAATGTTTTTCTCCTAAGCATGATAAAATAAAGTCTGTGTGCTACAATTCATCTACTTCATATGCATTTAAGATAAGCATCAGCAAAAGAATAATCAACAAGAGGAGAATCCATGAAATGAAGTCACATTGGCAGTAGAGTAAAAGAAAAACACATGTTGATTATCTGTGTTTTTAACTCGTATGTATGCCTGATCATAGTAAACAATAAATAATTTGTGTAACTCTAAAAGAAATCAGAACTAGGATTTTTTTTTTTTTTTTTTTTTTTTTTTAGAGCTACGTGGGAGAGACATCCATCTTAGCTCATCATCATTCACACATATTAATTGAGCACATTTCTTATGGATAGTTCCATGCTAGATATTATATAATAGGATAAGAATCTGAATAAAATTTAGTCTCTAGTTTACAATCAAGGAAAGATGACATATATGTATGCAGTTAACTAGATTGTAAAAGAATATGCCACAGCTAAGGTAATGAGCTGCTCTGCAAGGTAATGAATTTCCTCTCCCTAGAGGTGTTCAAGCACAAACTGGCCTTCCACTCAACAGCACTGTTATAACATAAACTGATGCATGGGTAGAGACTGGCAGTGAATCATTTGTAAGAGCACTTCCAATTTTAATATAAGCTCTAAAATAATACATTTTACAGTTAAAGCTGTAAAATAAACCTCTTCTCAAAGCATTAGCTTACTACTATATTAATGTTTTTCTCTGCTTATGATTTTCTTTATTCATTATTCATATGTACTTGTGAAACATTTTTATTACTTCTTGAATGAAACATTTTCTACAAAAGAAATAGTCTGGCATGTCTTTTGTAATAGGAATTCCATCCAAGATAAGTCCCATGGTTATTCCAAGTGACTTTTTTGTTGTTTTTTTCCTTAAACAGCCCTCTTGGATCTGATAAAGTGGATTCCTCCACCAGAACACCCTGAGTTAATGCTATCACATTACGATTATATACTGGATCGAAGGATTGAGTAAAAAACCTGAAATATGGTGTAATTAGTAGCGGAAAGCTTAACTAACAAATGTAAAATAAATTTTAGAGAAATACAAAGTGTTATTTGGCACTGATAACTACCATACAAAGCATGTCAAATTAAATAGCATTCCAATATGCTAACAATGTGTTTTCTAAAAGGTGAAGAGGTTAATTATGTTGTAAAAGAAATTTCCAAAAGAATGCATCATCTATTTTACATTGAAACCTCAATTTACTATGGCAGGAAACTGTATTACTGAACTTTGCAGATTAGCAAGTAATTGACCAAACATTCAGAAATAGTTTTCCTTAATTGTTGGTTGTTGGAGCAGTATATATCATTATATTTAGCCATCCTAATTAAGTTTATTAAACTAAAGTGATCTTTGTTGTGAACTAAAATTTTTATTATACATTTTTAAATTAATAAAGTTATATGAATTTGCTAAAAGATTTCTGTGATTAAATTTATCATGGTTGATATAAAACTGTTCAGCCATTTGGAGGAAATGAATTTTTTTAATGTTTTATATTAGCAAATGAGAATTACTGATTATTATTCATCTTAACAATATTCACTTCTCAAATTTACGAACTGAATACATCTTGATTGTGATTTATGGTAATAAGTAAAAAGTTTAATTAGTTATACAGTTGAGTTGCTCTTTTTTCTATAAATCCTATAGGTTTTGTTTTCACTGAAAGGTTTTATTTTTAAGTTGTCTAGCTTCTGAAGAGAATAGAGAACCCAGTGAGGACTGATGGATTCCACAGGAAGAACATCAGTAAATACTCTCTCTCATGTATCTCTTTTTTTTTTTTTAAGATTTCTTTTTTTAATTTATTTGAGAGAGAGAGAGAGGGAACACAAGCAAGAGGAGTGGCAGAGGGAGAGGGAGAAGCAGGCATCCTACCAAGCATGGAGCCAGATGCTGATGCTGGACCATGAGATCATGACCTGAGCCAAAGAAAGACACTTAACTGATTGAACCACCAAGGTGTCCCCATGTATCTCCTTCTTTTTAAGGAATGTATTATCCCTTTACTGAAGAAGTACCAGAGTAATTCTTAAAATGTCAAGGTATTAGTACATGGAAAACATTACCGTTTGTTAAGAAGGGCAGGTCTATAAATGTTCTACTTAACCAACACAGTTTGTATTACCTCCAACTAACTTTCTTAGTGCTCATCCCCTATCTTTCACTGTTTCTATATATATATTACTGTTGCTAACTTAATGTAATCTGCACAGTCTGTCTCAAATAATGTGTAATAGATATAATTGGTATTGACAAATGTTTGAGATATGTGAAAAATTCATATAAGACTTGGACAAAATTCAAAATGATTCTTCTATTTAAAACCTGCTATATACCATTATTTTAAAGGCAAGATGTGATTAATTCATTCACAGACATTTTAAAAAGTCACATTAAATGAACAGCAGACCAAACTGTGGGAGAAAGTCACTAAAAATTAAGTTATCATGGTTCTATTCTTTTATATGAACATATAGTCTTTCTGTTGCTATAAAAGAAAACTAAGTCAAAATAGCCCACACTGTAGAAGAGATGTGTTGGCTCATATGACCAAAATGTTCTGAACTTCCTTTTACCCTTTCAGAGAGCCTTGCTTTGACAGTTCACATGCTGTGACCAGTGTCCTCTCTCTTGTTCTCAGTTCTGCCTGCTCGGTGTGAACTTGGTTCTTAGCGACATTTTGTCCTAAAGGCCCGACACCGGTTCAGGATGCCTCCCAGAGTTCTCCTCTTTCTCATTAATTTCATAGAGAGAATAACAAAGTAGTTCTATAAGAAGAATAAAAAAAGCATCTTTTCCAGAAATCTCAGTGAAGGTCACCTTCAATTCCTTGGGTGTATTTGGGGGAAAAAAACCTGAATCAGTCACTCTGTGATAATTTTCTTAAGCCAATGAAGCTTTAGTTCTATGGCTGAAGAGGGGTTCACCTTCCTCTGAAATATATGGGCTTTGTGTGGGAGGACAAATTCCCACAAAAATTGAGATAGGTTTGCAGCAAAATGAAAGAAAAATGGACCACTAGAAAATGTGCATGAAACTTGTGTGGTACATCCTTACCTTTCCACTCATCCTCTCTTTGCCTTTAAGTAATTAATAGAAAAAATCATTTTGGCAAAGATCAAAGAACAGAAAACCAAGGAACCAATTATTCTCATTCCTCCCATTTAGAGTCCACTACCACATGTGTTTATTAAGAGGCTGACTCCCACCCTCACTTAACATCCATGGAAATTAACTAAGGAAGTTGCTGAATCATAGTCTCCTTGATAATATACATCACTGGCTAATTCTTCAACAGTAATCATAAATGCAAGTAGTCTTCCCTCTAAATGTAGAAAAAGGTAGAGTTGAATAAAGTCCTTCCACCATTTAATCATATTCTACATTCCCATACCTTTCCAAAGAAACCTGTAGACCTCAGTTTCTCAGTCTGCAGGCTCTGTGGTTCTCTAATTGGGCCCCAGAGTCAATTGGCATAAATCCAAATATGAGTTAGTGGGCACATAGAATATATGGGTAGATGAAAAGACACAAATTATTACCCTGACACTTGTGTTCAGGTTCTCTATGTCCAAAACATATGTGATGGGGTCTACTAAGTAAGAGAGAGTTCATTGCATAAGCTGGAACTGTGCCAGATATCTTCTGTATTCTCTTTCAGATTTATACTCTACCTTTCTTCATCCTAGACTGTGCTCTGGTAGCTAATGTGTATCAACTGCTTGGATTCCTTTGTGTCTCTGATTTCTGGCTGGGCTTGGCCATTAAAAGGAACAAGTAGGAAATAAGCAGAGGGATAGAGAAGCATGTCAAGGAAATTATCTACCCAATTCTGTGTCCTCTAGGAATTCACTGTATGTTGGCTCTGTCCATCCATAAAATCCCACAGCTCTTGTAAGCAGTCTTCTCCAAAGACCTATCTTCCCTGGTTCCAGTAACTTCTAATTCTCCTTACCCCTTCAGATATAGGGATGTTCAGAGCTCCCCACCATGACTAACCTGAGGATCAGAATGTTGGATTCCTTACACACAATTTTGTACTTAGTCCTCTAACTAAACTCACTACAATTTACCCAGTAGAATGTACTATTTCTTGCCAGGACCATGACTGATCCCATGGTCAACAGGGATATGGGAATAATATAAAAAAGGGAAAAAAATGGGGCACCTGAGTGGCTCAGTTGGTTAAGCGACTGCCTTCGGCTCAGGTCATGATCCTGGAGACCCAGGGTCAAGTCCCACATCGGGCTCCCTGCTCGGCGGGAAGCCTGCTTTTCCCTGTCTCACTCCCCCTGCTTGTGTTCCCTCTCTGGCTTCTCTGGCTGTGTTTCTCTCTGTCAAATAAATAAAATCTTAAAAAAAAAAAAAAAAAGAGTCTTTAAAAAAAAAAAACGGAAAAAAAAGTGGACATAGAGAGAAACATTAAAGAAAGTAAGAAATAAGATTGAATCACGAGGAGAGAAAAGGCCAGATTATAGAGACCCTAAATCCGGCAGACTTTGTAAAGTTTGGTTAGCACAAATAAAAGAACTACAAAATGTTTTTTGAGTGTGATCAAGATATGTTGAGAATATTACTTAATATTTCTTTTGTTGGTTTGGTGGAATGGTAATGGAAAAGACTTTAAAAAGAAAGAAAGTTTAAAGGACTGTCAAGACATCTGGGTAAAGATGGGTATAAGCCATCACAGGGGAGTGATTAAGAGGAAAAGTGAAGAAAAATGGATGCATAGAATCATTCAATTATGGAGAGTTGAATAAGAAACATGAGAGGAGAGATACAGAATGTAATCATACAATTTGCCATTGAAAACAGAACACCTCTGAAAGCGATGAAAGTTCCATTAATATATAAGGCAAGACAATGGATGTCTAGTAGTATTAGCCCCCATGAAACAGGGACATGTAGTCAACGAAGAGATAAAACATTTCAGGATAGTAATCCTGAGTTCTTTAGAAAATAATCATTTCTGTTGAGGCCAAAGAAGTTAAGCACTAAGGTCAATTATGTGGGAATGGGGGAGATAGATAAAAGGTGATTTTTGTTCATAAAGTTGAAAATGCCCATATAGCATTTGACAGTATAGGACCAAACTCATGGTCAATCAAGAACACAGAATAAGAAATATAAATTTGAATTTTGTCCACATAAAGAATGAATCTGTTCTACTAAAGTCCCTCTTAACTATTTATGCTTGTGAATTACTTCCCCCACTGCAGTCTAAGATCCTTAAGGGCAGGGCTGGCCTCTGATCCAGTTTTGTAAATCACCAAGCTTAGCACACTGTTGTATATGTACAAGAAACTATAAATGTTTGCTGAGTTAAAGATGTTTTACTTGGGCCACTTGAAGAGCATAACCATTACCATGTCTCTGTCCTGCTACCACTCTTACCATACCTCATCCTTTACCTGAATAATCCTACTTTCTACTCAGTTCAGTTTGCTACGTAGAAATGAAGAAGAGTTTCAAGAATCAGTGTCTAGCCAGGCACTGAGCTATGGCAAGATTCCTGTGTTGTTGAAAGCAAGCCAGAACATAAATTAACTGTGCTGTATGTAAAAGTCTTATGTCTTGTCTGGGCAACTGAATGGGGAATAGTTTCATTGCAGTACTGGCTAAACAGTGTTATATATTTAAGTTCTGTGTTTTTCTTACTCTCTTGCTTATGTTTACTTTGGAGGAGGTGTTTTTGAGGTTTTATATTAGAAGTCGTTATTTTTTAATAAGATGAATGGGGGAATTTTTTCTATGTATTTATAACATTTTGATGTTCCAGATCAATATTTGACTTCTAACAAGACAAGTATACTCTGGCTGCCTACTTAGTCTCATGCTTTTGGCCATTGGTTTTACAGATATAAGTAGTATCTTCCCCATCCATTTTACTTTTTAAAAACCAGCTGCCATTTCATCATTATCATAAAGCCTATTTTCCTGCTCTGCATCCAATAAATATGAAATATAGGCTAATAGAGGTTTTCATTCATCATTTGGCAAAAGTTTACCCAGTCTTTGAAAAAATGCTAGGAAAAACACATGAGATATGGATTTTGTGGTTCAGGAATCAGGAAACACAAAAATAATAAAACATTTTCCCTGACCTCACATAGTTTTAAATTTTTGTGGTGACTGAATTATGCAATTCTTTTGTCATGATATTATTTGACAAAAATAAAAATGGTGAAGTGCTATAGAATCTCCCCCTCCCCCACCCTGCCCTGGTTTCCCTCCTGACTTCCTTTCCTCATCCTATTTAAGACAGCTATTTTCAGAGCATGTCAATATTGAATATTCATTAATTTTCAAAGTCTTGGGTTTTTGCCAGTTTAAATTTAGTTGATGTTCCATTACACTGTTGAGCAGATTTCATGGTTCTCTAATCAAATTAGCTCACTTCTAAACACAAACATTTTTATAAGACACTTGCCCAAAGCAATTATGACTTAGCTCCCATCTTGAAATAAAAAAATCAGGCAGCAGGTTATGAAGTTCAGCACATCATCTGCTGTGCAAAGAGACCAACACACGAGAGGAGCAGCCAACCTTCCTACAGCACATACTGTAGATCACACAGTGTAACACACACTATAGATCAGAGTTGTTACATCACTAATATTCAAAGCCCCCTGGATTTCAATTATACTTTATTTATTATCTTAACTGCTCCACCACTTGTGACGCATAGTAATCTTCCACACATTCACTGCTTTCACCTTGATGGTTGTGAAGTATCTCCTATGATGCATTTTGTCATTTAATATTACATTTACTATGCAAAACACAGCTAAATCTTGACAGGCCCCATAAAAACTCATCCTAAATGAACCATTATATTATATGCTGTCAATGTAAACTAAAAAAATACAGTGCCTGCAAAAGCCACCATGCCTGCAGAAGCAGCAGAAAATTGTGGGTGATGTAGAAAATTGTGAGTGATGTTGATTCCAAAAAGGAAATGGCAACTACACACTTTGCAGCTGATAACACATATCCCTAGTTGGGACATGGGGTAAAGTTAACTGAGAAATGGCAGCAATTAATTCAAGATTGATTCCATTCATTAAGTAGTTTTTGAATTCTTTTGGGACAGTCAATTTTTAACAAGACCTCAATTGTCTAGAAGTTCAGCCAACGCAGGAGAATAAGAGGTGCACGTGCTCATACAAGGTCACTGCAGTGTGGGGTATAACAACCCAGGCAGGGGCAAAGGGTGAGTGAACTGCAGCTGCTCATGCTCTTGGGAAGTGATGTGCTCATGATTCCCAGGGCCTGCAAATCATCTCAAGGGTTCTGAAATATAGGGTTGTCAACCTGCTATGTTGAAATCATAGGGAGCAGTGAGTTCTGGGACCTTTGGTACCTGACAAGTTCCCATAGACACAGAGGTGGTTTCCTATCTCATCTTCACATCCAGATCATCATGAAAGTGATGAATACACAGATTCTTGTGCCCTCTGCCAGAACTGTTCTACTTAAGTCCCAGAGGAGAGTCTTTATTTTTTTTAAAAAGTGTGCTGGGCAAATCAGATGGTTATCCAGGCCTTAAAGACACAACTGTGTACTTGTGATTTGCCAGATATTAGAGTCCTTGCTACCTATGATCAACACTGAAATATATTTTCTGTTCCTTACAATCCCTGGCCTGATAAAAGTTATCCATTTATCTCTCACCCCTCAGTGACTCCTTTTTGAGGCCAAGCTAACAACCAGGTGACTATAGTGTAAGAGCTACATACTTCTCTACCTTCCTCTCAACCAGGATCATATCATCTCCAGGTGATTCAACAGCATCTTCAACCAAAGGGAGTCAACATACTACTGCCTTGAAAATCATGGGTTACTTTTTTAACAAGAGTTAAATCACAGAATTAGAAATTTGGGTACTTTATTATCTATAAAAATGGGCTTCTTCAAAGCTAGCAATGTATAAATATTATATATATAAAACATATACATATATAAACATATGTATGATATAGAACATACCTCATGCAGACTCAAAGATAGTGGGACTGTGTAATGTTTATGCTGGAAAACAAAATTGAACTTCTAAGAGGTGACCTATAGAAATCTAACAGTAACCTTTTTTAGAAAATGACAGAATCTTTAATATCACAACTAAAAAAGTGAATGTTATGTTAAGACCTTGATATTTAAAGTGCAAAGCTCTACTCTGCAACAGGCCTTGATGGGGTAGGTACTCTTTAAAATTTATTCAGACCTTAGCGACATGAATATTACAACTTTGCCATATATTTAACCTGTATTAAGACTTCAGGATATATACTGTGTCCATGCTGCAGTTGTGTACTAACATGGCTCATGTCTTTCAATGGGCAGATTTAGAACTAAAAAGAAACTTGTAATATCATTTTTCCCCTATTTATTTTATTTGGGACTAGATATTAAATAACTTTCCTTTAGGGACACCTGGTAGCTCAGGTGGTTAAGCCACTGCTTTCAGCTCTGGTCATGATCCCGGAGACCTGGGATGGAGTCCTGCATCGGGCTCCCAGCTCTGTGGGGTCTGCTTCTCCCTCTGACCTTCTCCCCTCTCATGTACTTTCTCACTCTCTCTCAAGTAATAAATAAATAAAATATAAAAATAAATAAATACCTCGCTTTTACAAAATACCTGGAAATGCTGGTTAAAATAAAAACAAGTGTGCTTTTTAAATAAAGGAAGGAAAATAAATAGTCTTTAGATTATAAAACATAGTTATAAGTACCTAATAAATAAAAATAACAATATAACTATTAACAAATAAATAATAAAATAATTTTAATAAACATAAGGTATATATTTCTTATATTTCATGTGCATTATATAAATATTACCTATTTATATATTAATACATACTTTGAATAAATATTATGTTAACATAATAATCTATATAATAATTATAGTGGCCAATTAAAATCAACAAAATAGAATCTGTGTAAAACTGTTAGAAAATATTATCGGAAAATTAAAAGGTTTTAGGATGTCAAACTGGAAAGCTGCATTGAAGCTGCCATAATCCATACTGATCCCAATAATCTAGAATTTTGACTATAAAGACAAGACATCGGAGCTCAAACATAGAGAAATGAAACTAATTACCTGAATAAAGTTAGGACATTCAGAGGACTTCAACCTCCATGCAGAGATGCCCTACTTAAGTTCATCTTCCAGAAAGTAGACATGATAAGAAACTTCTGTTTTAAGAAGGATTCTAGGTAGAAAAATAAAATAAAATAGACTTTCTCCTAAAAATGTATAATGTGGACCTGCCTTCACACTGATGGAATTTGAATTCATATTTCTTGCAAATATAAATTAAGAAATTAAGTTATAAAACTAATTCAAGTTTGTCTTGTGTCAGTAGGCCCTAAGGCACATTCTGTAAGGATTCATAGCCACTCAGATTTCATATGATAAAAAGAGATAAAATTCAACTGGAGGTGAACTCACAATACACAAAAATATGAATCAACATGAAGGAGAATGAGCACAAAGAACACATGGCTGAATTAGATAACCAAGAATTTTAGATATTCCTACTACTTCATACAGATTTTGTAGTAAGTACAATTAAAGATCCATTTTTTAAAAAATTTTTAAGGAGTAACTCTAGACCATAAATGAGAAATAAAATATGATCAAAGCCAGAAGGATTCAAAACACAATGAAATAGAATCTTTATATAAGTATAAAAGATATATATGTCCATATCTATGTAACCACTACACAATTTTTAAGAAAGAGAATATTTCCAGAACCTTAGAGGATTTTTGTTGTGAATCTTGTCAATCAAGATCCTTCCCTCTGTACCACAGTAATCATTGCCTTGATATATAGCATAACTACTCCCTTAATTTTACTTTTCTTAAATAATAGTATATTTCATTTCACTTATAACTGAAATATGCATACATAAAATTGCACTTATTCATGTGGTTGCTGTCTTTACTCAAAATTACTTTTGAAATTAATTTATGTTCACAGTTATAATGCACTCACTTTTATTAGTCTGTATTAATTTCTTGTCTGTATATACCACAATCAACCTCTTAATTCTGGTGCTCACCCAAACAGAATTCAAGGAGTAAAAATATAAACATCAAAAGGAATTAATTAAAATTAATCTCACATAATCGAAAGTAACATTATACAATTAAAAATAACATCGAAAAAAAATTGAAATTATACAAACTGCCCCAAACAGAAACTCGATAATGGTTAAAAGCAACAGAGAAAGAATAAAAAGTGTAACATGTATCTAATCAGATATTTAGAAAAAGAATAAAGATAATGGGGGAAAGGAACAATATTTTAAGGAAAGAGTTTCCCAGAAATTAAAAATAGAAATGGATATTTATATATAAGATTTACAGCAAATGACATATCTGACAAAAGGTTTATACCTAATATATATAAAGAACTTATAAAACTCAACACCAAAAAATCCCAAATAATCCAATTAAAAATGGGCAGAAGCCATGAGCCGACATTTCTCCAAAGAAGACATACAGATGGCAAACAGATACATGAAAAGACGCTCAACATCATTCATCACCAGGGAAATGCAAATCAAAATCACAAGATACCACCTCCCACCTGTCAAAATGCCTAAGATCAACAATGCAAGAAACAACAAGTGTTAGTGATGATGTGGGGGATAAAAAGTAACCCTCAATGCACTGTCGGTGGGAATGCAAACTGGTGCAGCCACTCTGGAAAACAGTATGAAGGCTCCTCAAAAATTAAAAATAGAACTATCATATGATCCAGTAATCACACCAAGTATTTACCCAAAGAATATGAAAATGCTAATGAAAAAGGATATATGTAACCCTATGTTTATGTTACAGTGTAGTTTACAATAGCCAAATCATAGAAACATCTCAACATCAACAGATGAATGTATTATTCAGCCATAAGAAGAATGAATCTTACCACTTGCATAGACGGACCTAGAAGATATAATACTAAGCCTAATAAGTCAGTCAGAGAAAAGCAAATACCATATGATTTCACTCATATGTGGAATTTAAGAAACAAAACAACTAAATAAAGAAAAACAAAAAAGAAAAACAAAAAGCAGACTCTTAACTATAGAGAACAAACTGACAGTTACCAGAGGGGAGGTTGGTGGGGGGATGGGTGAAACAGGTGATGGGGATTTAGAGTACACTTATGATTAGCACTGAATAAAGTGTGGAATTGTTGAATCACTATATTGTATACTAACATAACTAATAATAATGTACAATGTAATATTGAACTAATATAATACCATTAACTGCACTGAAATTGAAATTAAAAAAAAAAAGCACAACAAACAGGTATCTTACCAACAATGGAACCTTACTAAGGGAAATTCTAAAAGACATAATTTAGAAACAAAGAAAATAATCTTAGAAGGAAAATCTGAGTAGCAAGAAGGAATGGTGAGAAAATATATTGTATATATTTGGGTAATATACATAAACACTCAGTATATGAAATAATAAAAATGCTTAATTTATGAGACAAAAATACAGGTTAAATCCTGCACAAGCTTAACATTTATAATGTGTGGAAGTGTGATTACAATCCAAGTGTTTTTTATTCCTTGTATTATTCAAGAAGTACATAATTTATACCTTAGATTAAGATTTAAATTTCCAAACCAAAGTTGGTCAAAGAAAGTGTAATAATAACAGCCATAATAAATAAAAATAATCCCAGGAAGATAGGAAGTGATGCAAAACGACCAAAATAATTCAAATATATCAGTAATCAATAAAGGTAAGTTCACAAGTCAAGTACTAATAAGGAAAGGTAACATGGAATTAAAATCAAGAAATACTTCTCCATGATACTTAAAACAGTTCCTCCTAAAAACATTACAAGTTTTGAGGCATCTGACTGGCTCAGTCAGAAGAGCAAACAGCTCTTGTTCTCAGGGTTGTGAGTCTGAGCCTCATGTTGGGTGTAGAGATTACTTAAATAAAAATAATAATAATAAAAAATAAAGACTCATATGACTAGTTTTAAAGTAAAAGAATGAAAAATATTATACCAGTTAGGAAACACTGAACAGAAGACAGCTGATGTAGTTGTTAATATGGCAGCAGCGGGGTACTGAATCTCAACACATAATGTAAAGAATGAATTTATCAGAAGCTAAGAAGATCTCAACTCTTCTGAGAGAAAAACAGGCTCATGAGGCAAAACTGATACAATGTAAAGAAAATTGAATTCATTTACAGTTTTAGTGAGAATATTTAACAGCCTTCTTCCAGTAATCAATGCCTGCAGCAAACAAAAAAATTAGTGACAATATAGATTTGACATCAAAATTAAGTAACTTAATATAATAGACATTACTCTCCAGCACATATAGAATATTTATGAAAACTGACAACCTAACAAAACATTTCACAAGTCCTCTATCAGACAGACAAGGATCTTTGGCAAGAAAAGGATGGAAAATGATAATCATTGACATAGCAAATAGTAACACAAATGGCAACAGCAAACCTTAAAAAGAGGGCAATTATTTTAATATTTTAGAACATTTTCTAAATAGCAATAGTCAACTCATTAATCAAAATGAAAATTTGAAAAGATTTGAAAGTCAATGAAAATGAAAATATTACATAGGGAAGCTTGTGGGACAGAACTACTATAGCTTTCAAAAACAAGTAAAGCTTAACATGTTTCTATTAGAAAAAAGAAAGGGCCAAAGTATAATTAATTAAATAACCCTTTTAAGTACTCTTTTGCACAGCACCCCAAGTTCATCCTTACATACAAATGCAGTTTCCATTTTGTGACCTCAAGGTCCTTGTCCTGATTAAACTTAGCTCATACTCAAGCTATTTTCCAGATGGCCTGACAAGGTCATCAGTGGACTTAGCCACATCCCTTCACAGCCCAACCTTCACCCAGTTGTAGAATCTCAGCCTTTCATTTTTTAAAATCAAATATATGAACCATCATACAATCAATCGATCCTTTTCTTTCAAAAAGTTTGCCTCTGCCTATTCTGTCTCAGGTCTCAATAATCTGGTAACCTTCCTGATAGCACTGTGGAAAGTGCTTCTACTGATTATGAAGAGATGAAGAAATGAACCACCTGAATTTACATCTGTTCATTGTACTGAAGAGAACTTAGTTCTCAAGCTTTATGTTCGATATTTTCTTTGCGGAGATAAAAAAAAAGAATATCTTTCTCAGTCTTCGAGAAAAGCAAGATGATTCTGCCTGAGGATCTCATTGCACACTGCACGTGTACCTTAGACTAAATTCAGAACTTGTTGCTATATTCAGAACAGTCACCTCCATGTCATCTCTGTGCTAGAAGTACACACTTTTCTTCTATACAGTAAATACGGAGGACAAGCTGGTGAGAATTTTTTCTTTGTTCTTTTTTTTTTTAGCAATTCCCTAAGGTAGTAAAGATACTGATCAGTCAGAGCAAAAGCTCCAATAGGTATTCCACTTTAATCTTTGAATATGGGAACTCATCCTGCCTTCTTAAACTGAACTAGAATAAAACTGATGCATTAACCGGAAAACCCCAAGTAACCCTCTCCAATATGAGTTTGTCTGAGCAAATTTAATCGCATGCCTCACTCAAGTTAAATGATATATTCCATTTCTTGCAGAAATCTAGATAAATTTCTGGTGAGGCTATTTTGTTGTGCTGTGCAACCATGCATAGTAACTATTTTTTTTCCCCTTGAGGGGATATGTTAGCTACAACAACTGAAGAGTCCCCTCCTATCAGTTACAAAAACATATATTCTTCTAAATTGAATAGTAGTTTATATTTATAGACCAGTAGAGCATCATGTATCATTCCTAATATTCTGTGTATATTAGTTTTACTTTTTCCTCATAGCACCCCTATGGAAGTAGGTTCTTTTATCCTCATTTTACAGAGAGGAAACTGAGGCACAGATAGTTAAGCAGAAGTAATGCAACAAAAGTGAATGGGAAGTGAAAGAGTTAAGATTTGAGTCCAGATAAGCTGGGTTTCAGAGCCCATGTTTGGAATCTTATTTCCTTTACCTTCATTTTGAGTTCCTGTAGGTGTCTTTAAGACTCAACAATGAAATATGGAAATCAATGAGTTAAGTCATACAAAGGTTTCTAAGATTCATTCAATGCTACTAGCACGCATTTTGCCCCAGCTACTTCCCTCATTACTATACTTTCAATCTAAGCCACAGAATGCTTATCTTCACTGAGGACTTCTTGTATTTAGAATGTAATTTTCAGATTAAGAGTCATCATTATGCAAACCATAATATATTTTACTGATTCCTCTAACTATACTCTGAGTATATGAATAAAGACCTGAGCTTTGGAATGTTACTTTAATTTCAATCCAGCTCTACATATTCTAGCATATGCTAGTATGGGGGGTGGCAAAATAGCTTCAATCAGCATCAGTTTCCTCTTTTGTAAAATACTGATATTAATAGTATTAACTCTACATAGTCATGATGAATAAATTAGATAACATATAGAAAGAATTTGACTCATTAAGCACCCAACACCTAAAAAAATCTAATGGTTCAAGGAGGCAATTGCTGAATGATTTGCAAAATACAAGTATGATGATGAAGATTTTAGGAAATAATTAATAGTAAAATGATTTACCATATAATTTTTTTTTTAGAATACTCAACCTAAGCTCTTATACTCATCTCAAGGGCATTTATTGTAGGAGACCAGTATGAGTTTCTCACTTGTTAGGTTTTAGACATCAGAGTTTAGTGTTTTAAACATCTTAATATATTCAGGGAAGGCCAAAAGGAGTTAGCAAAGGCTCAGAGAAACCAAATACTATTTAAAAACAAAACAAAACAAAACAAAACAAAACAAAAAACACTTAAAGTACTAAGCAAAGGGTTATTCAATCAGCACTACCCTGACTGTGCCCTGTGATTCTGGTGAAGCTTGCATGAAAACATAAAACAACATACTCAACAGAAATTGTAAATGCTCGGGAAGTGGCTAGAACCAGGAAATGCCATAAACCCTTGGAGGACACATTTACACACTTTGGAAACAGATTTTTTGGGAACTTTGGCTAAACTGATCTAATGTAATTTTTGCTATTCTAATAAAGACAAATTAGATCAAGGGCAAATCTGGGATGTGAGAAATTTGTAGATATCTGTGTTTTGAAAGCCATTTCTTTCCAGGCAAAAGTATAGCTTAGTGTATAAGAATGCAACTGATGTCTGCACATTGATTTTGTATCCTGCCACATTACCAAATTATTGTATGAGATCTAGTAGTTTGGGGGTAGTCTTTTGGGTTTTCCACATATAGTATCATGTCATCTGCAAAGAGAGAGAGTTTGACTTCCTCTTTGCCAAGCTGGATACCTTTTATTTCTTTATGTTGTCTGATTGCTGTTGCTAGGACTTCTAATGCTATGTTGAATAGTAGTAGTGAGAGTGGGCATCCTTGCCTTGTTCCTGATCTCAGAGGAAATAATGTCAGTTTTTCCCCATTGAGGATGATATTGGCTGTGGGTTTTTCATAGATAGATTTTATGAGGTTGAGAAATGTTCCCTCTATCCCTATACTTTGAAGGGTTTTGATCAGGAACGGATGTTGTATTTTGTCAAATGCCTTTCCTGCATCAATTGAGAGTACCATGTGGTTTTTCTCTCTTCTCTTATTGATTTGTTCTATCACGTTGATTGTTTTGCGAGTGTTGAACCACCATTGTATCCCTGGGATAAAACCCACCTGGTCATGGTGGATTCTTTTTAATGTATTGTTGGATCCTGTTAGCAAGGATCTTGTTGAGAATCTTGGCACCCATATTCATCAGCGATATTGGTCTGAAGTTCTCCTTTTTGATGGGGTCTTTGTCTGGTTTGGGGATTAGAGTGATGCTGGCTTCATAGAAAGAGTCTGGAAGTTTTCCTTCTGTTTCTATTTTTTGAAAGAGCTTCAGGAGAATAGGTGTTATTTCTTCTTTGAATGTTTGGTAGAATTCCCCAGGGAATCCGTCTGGGCC